>VWYI01002052.1:9335-53620 GCA_013399455.1 Anthoscopus minutus | reverse complement strand
TTGACCTCCATGGTCACATGGAGCACAGGACCACCCCACAGATGTTCCTCAAAAGCACCATTTACATACTGAGCACCCTGCATGATGTACCAGGCACTTCTCAGGCTCTTGTTTTGGTACAGGGTACCTACAACTCTTTCTTGATCTCAATCCATTCCCAAAAATAGTCTGCCCTGCTGTACATTTTCCCCATTTCTTTTGCTCCATCTGTACCCTAATAACTCCTTCTGGTACTGTTACCAAGCTAAACTGGGCTAAGCTGTAGGATGTTCACAACAGCTGTATCCCTGTGCCAGGAATGGCACACATGTATAGCGGGCAAGGCACAGCAAACTGCCAACAGCCCTGAGATTTGGGGAGTCTGAATGTTTCTTACCTAAACCCACTGCCTACAAAATCCCTCCCTTCTGCTTGGTACTTTCTGTAACTTTAACCAGTTTCTCACACTGTCATTTGTTTTTTTGCTTTGTTCAGCTGTTTCCCCCATGTCGAATGCAGGATTGTCTAGGGCCCCTGTAACATTCCATCCTGCAGGCAGACAGCATGGGACTGAGCCACAGAGGAATGCAGACAAACCATGGAGCTGGACTCAGGACCAACTAGGGAACACAAGATCAAGCAGTTTCTCTGTTTTCTGAGAGCAAAAAGAATCGGTACTTGTTTCTGATATGGTAAGTCTTCGTGACCCAGTATTCTGTGCTGTCACTGAGATAACGTACTAATATTACACAGTGTCCTAGGAATATGTTGTCTTAACCAGCCTAAATGATTATCTTAAATATTTGAGAAGTAATCAAATAATACCAGGTAAGCATGCAACCACATTTCAAAACTAGAAAATAAAGTAAACAAGTGTGGGTGGGAGTCATTAGTCTTCACTAAGGCTAAACATACATAAGCATACTCATCACTACCATGCCAGGATTTCATTCCAGACAGACATTCTTCACTGACACACTGGTCTAACCCAAAGGCTGCATAACTATCAAATATAGTCAGAACTTGAAGTTGTCACTTTTGCAGAGATGAGCTTTGTGGGTACACACTGGTTGATCAGTTCATCTGTGGGTTCATTGGCTCCTTCCTGTTCTGTAAATTATTTCTGTTTCCTGACTGGTTCATTTGGAAAATAGAGGCAACACATGTCTACTTTGCAAAGTTGCCTGATGATGTTTAAAAACTGTGTTGAAAATAAAAATGGCTGTCAGTTATCTAAGCCATGAAAAAGGGTTTTCCTTTAGTTCCACTTTAATCAGTAGTCCAGGATCATTTATTTTGTTTTACATCTTGAAGAATTATGGTTGAAGATGTCATTTAATGCATACAAACATTTCAATGCCATTCTTCATTGTTTTAAATTAATTTTTTTCAGAAATATGTTTGCCAGAAATCTGTTATACTATTGAGAGGTAATGTTCTTTCTTGTTGTCAGTTATTGTGTCTTGTCATCTTAGACCCCAATGCCTGCACTGTGGCCGTGTTGGGAAATATAAGCCACATTTTACTGGGAAAATGAGATATTTTATCACTTACAGACTTTACAGTGTAGCAATGTAATATTATGGAAGCTTCCAGTAGTTTCATGCCTTTTCTTAGGAATGTAAATTCTGTTGTTACTAATCAGAAAGTCATCTAGGCTAAATGGTACTTGATATATTTTTGATTTACGTAGCCTGATGTGATTGCCTGAAAGTAATAAAAAATGTTTACTGCAATACCCTTAAAACCTCTATCTTATTTTCTAAATTTAATAAATCACCTGAAATTTGTAATGGAAATATTAACAGGTTTCTTTACATATATTTTAAGCAACTTCTTATTCCCTCAGTGCATTTTGTGACAATTCCTTTTAATCAGATCTCAAAACCCTTGGCGAATCACAGATGTTTCTGCAAAAAACCAACAAAGGTGTGAAATGTATAAGAGAAATGAAAGTTCTGACCTAGCATGCCCGAGAGATGAGAGAGGATGTTCTTCCTCTAATTAAATGCATCTTCAATCCATATGGTGTAAAGCAATTAATATTTTTTTCTCACTGACCAACTCCATTCTTTTTGCATGCTAAGGAGGCTCTGACATCCCCAACTAATTAATTTTTCTGTTTTCCCCCCAAAGCTCATTTTTATTTCAACTTGCTATTGACCTGCCATTCTGAGCATCATGACACAGGCATCTTTATTCAAAATTAGTATTGAAAAAAAAAAAGATGACAGANAAATTAGCATTGAAAAAAAAAAAAAGATGACAGAAAAAAAGGCTCATCAAGAAGACTAATTATTTAGTACAACTGCAAAACATCAAAACTTATTGCACAAGTGTAATGCATTAATTAATTTCTTCAGCAAATGAAGAACATATGTGTGGTGTTAAGTCCACGACTTCTGTTACAAGATATAAAGGTACAAAATACAGCTGACATACTTTGGGAACTGATTTTATTTGAATTGAGAAGTACATAGCATTTCTGAGGATCTTGGCCTAGATATAATATTTAATGTAAACAGCTCAAATTGTTTACAGGAAAACTGCATCAAGATGCACCATGTCTGTAAGCATGAGCATCTATAAAATGCTTGCATTCTTCATTATTTTTGTTTTTCTTGAAACATCCGGACACAGTCTCAAGCTATGTCAGGGAAGGTACAGGTTAGATATTAGGAATACACACCCAGTTTCCCCCAAATGGTTTCTTACATTAAAAATATATATTATTTAAGCACAAAATAAATTACCTGACTTACTACATACTCAACTATAAGGTAATTTGCATCTACACTCATGCCTATATATATAAGTCATGTATGTCCATTTCTCCACTGGGTCTTAGAAGTACATTGTAAAAAAGTTATCCTGACTACAGGGCTATCTAAATAATCAGCATCTTCACTCTCTTGTCTCCCTTTTGTTTGTGTTACTTTCTGCTGCATGGTCCCCTGCTGGTGGGTCACACCTTCTTGCCTGCTGGTTTATTTCTCACCTGTGGCTGGAGTTGGCACCAGGGCTTCTTTCCTTTGAGAGTCAGCAGCTGGAGATACTCGGCAGCAAACAAGGCTTCTCTGAACCAAAGCATTGCTTATTTAAGCACTGAGAACAAAGTATATGCTGGAAAAAAAAGACGTTTCAAAACAACCAACAGTGTAAACATATGTCTGTTTTACATAAACTCCTTGAGAGGATGATACAGTCTGCTCAGCAGGCGTGTTTTTTGGCCATCCTCAGGGGATCATTGAATATCACTCTGGTTTCCTGCTATTGAACAATCATTAATGAACTCTAGAGACTTTACGCTTTTTGAAACAAGCCTTGTAGATCTCTGAGTTTCCATTTCTAGCTTGTACAAACATTTACTCTCAGCAACCCTCAAGCATTTGGAATAAAAAGACTTTAGACTGGGTTTTGAGCCTTTTTTACTTTGTTTTTATTTTTTATTTTGCTTCCTTTCCCTTCTTACCCACTTAGGAAATTAAATCACTAGTGACTTAGTCAAGGTTAGTGCTAACCCTAGTGCTGAACCTAGTCGGGGCTCTAATCAACCCCTTTCCTAGACTTTTTCAAAAATAAAAACCAAATAAAAACAAATTAAAAAAAAAAAAAAGAAAAAAAAGTAAAAGGGAAAAAAAAAGATACTGCACAAATACATACATGTATGCCCATAGGTCTACCCCAAAATTTCTATTGAGCTAACCAATTGTTAAAGCACATATATGGCAGATGTATCATACATCTTAGGATATTTTAAGCAACAAAAAGTACTTCTGCTAAGAAAACTGATTCTCATCTCTTGTCACACTGAGGGAACATTTCTTAGACCTAGCTGACCCCATTGGCCATAATCAGGAGGGAGCATCTCTAGCAGAAAATACCCAGGTGAGCATCAATGAACACAGTAAAAATCCCACTCCAGATGACCTTAGGCCCTTCTTGCACTACAATCCTCTAGGCTCAGTTGTCAAATGAGCATCTGTAAAATGCTTGCATTCTTCATTATTTTTGTTTTTCTTGAAACATCCGGACACAGTCTCAAGCTACGTCAGGGAAGGTACAGGTTAGAAATTAGGAAAACATTTTTCACTGAAATAATAATAAAGCACTGGAATTGTCTTCCCAGGGAGGTGGTGGAGTCACCATCTCTGGATGTGTTTAAAAAAAGACTGGACATGGCACTTAGTGCTCTAGTCTAGTTGAGGTGTTAAGGCATAGGTTGGACTTGATGATCTTAGAGGTCTCTTCCAACCTCATTATTCTGTGATTCTGTGTGATTTTATCACCTATATTTTTCTTTCTTCCACACTGAAATTAAAGGGGTTCATTAGATCTCCAGATAATTATTTTAGAAATTATTTTAGAAATTATTTTCTCCATTACATAATAACATGAGAAGTCAACCAGGTATCCAGACCATTATACATTAATATTTATTATATTTCATACATTTTTGTTAGCTACTGTATAGAACTACCATAGCTGTACCAGCTTATCAGACAGAACCTAACTGAAAGTCTTACAGCTTTATCAACAAGGTTTTTCAACATGACCTCTTTCATAAAACTGTGAATTACAGTAATTAAATCAACATTCTGATTGTTAAATCTTCTATTATTTTTCCCTTTTCCCTAAAATATTAGTTTAAAGAACCAGTTCCAAACACTCAGCTCAACATTTCTAATTGTTTTAATATTAGCACAAAATTCACATTATTTAATTTTTCCACATTTTCTCAGAATTTTAGGAATTTTTATTAGTGAGATAAGACTAAGGTTCCCTTCAGTTAACTCCTTTAATGTTTTGTAGGTTTGATTTTATTTAGTGCAAATCAGGGTATTGGTTAAAAAAATATTTACATTTTTAGGAGATGTTGATTCAAATATCCTTTGCTTGCTAATAGAGAAGAAACTTATGCATAATCTTCTTGTGATGCATTGCACTTCCATGCAAACAGACAGTAGAAGCAACATCAACATTTCTTTTTATGCTACTAATGGTCTTCTATTTCCATCTGGAAATGGATATTTCCTATTTCTGTGACATGTTTTGTAGGTCTTCTAAATTCCTTCCTGTTGGCCTAAGACATACCCAGATGCTAAGATTTTTTTTTTCTTGTGGATTTGTTTTGAGTTTGGGTGTTTTTTTAATGCTTTCCCCTACTGAAAGAATAGTTAGAACAATACTTTGAAGGTCACTTGGTAAACATGATTTCATTTACATTTTGTGTGACTTTTACCACTGACTTGTGAGGGGATGTTATGCTTTCTGGTGACTGTGTTCCATCAGATCACCTCTCCCAGGCTTTGGGGCAGCCTCACCTCAGGCCTGTGACTCCTGGTTATTAAACTTCATGGTGAAACAATGAAGTTAATGAAAGAGCTCATTTCAGCAAATGAAGAAACTACACCATGAAATGTTAGCATGGACAAGAACAGCCATACTTGAAAATGACACTTGATTTACAACCTCTGTCAGTCACCACAGATCTTCAAACAATAAAACAAAAGGTCAAGCAGGCACCAAATGTTAACATTTTATCAACGTATTAAATATTCTAATTTTATATACCAAACATGCTGGGGATTTTTTATTTCTAATACAATATGAAGAGAAACACCGATTTTTTTTTAAATGTGTGGCTTTTTCCAAGTCAAAAAAACTGCAGTAGATTCAGCACCTTAAACTTTATCTTGTCCAGCATATTTCATTTGTCTCTTTTAACAATCTGAAATACTGTGTACTGAATATAATAGGAGAGTACTTTGCATTGCTGTCTCAGATAAGGTGATGCATTGGTTAATTAAGACTTTGCAGTCAGGCAACAACAACAGCTGAGCTCATGAAATTCTCATATAAATACAATTTATGTGAGTTCAGTGACTCTTTGCAGAATAATTTTCAAGCCTACCTATGACTCGTACCAGCTGCTGTTCTCAGAATATAACAATATTTAAACATAGGATCATGGAGAGTTAAACTTGGTAGCCCAGCTTTTATGGACTTGTGATTTAGGTCCTTATGACTTTGTGTGTTCTAGCATAATCTGAGTGAATTGTTTTTCAGTGACCTTTGTCAGCTTGCTCTGGCTGAAACTGTGCCTCCTGGGAGTGATCAACCATGTCACCGAATGCCCCCTAGTCAGTCTGATAAAAAGGTATTTGATAAGTGCTGAAACCACTTTCCTTCCATGTCTCCAAGGCCAAGAATGGAGGAAGGGGAAAAAAACAAACCCTAATACAAAATAAGCAGCTATATACAATTGCCATCAAGATGGGGAAAGAAAGACATTGATTGAGACACGTCTCCAGTTCATTAGCATTGTTTGTCTTTGAGAAAGTTCTTGTCAGTCTAACAGATGAAGAGATATTGCTGAATGTAGAGAAAATGAAGATAACTGTGGTAAAAATAGAAAAAAATAATGAAGGGCATGCTGTTAAAACTAATTACATTAAGATTGATATCACTTAGCAAAAGAATGTTACCTCATCTCCCAAAAATGCATGACTGCTCATATACCATGAGCTGTTTGCATTTTACAGGCATTAATAAATGTTGCACAAATTTTTGATTCCAGTATTCCATATTTTGGTAATCAAAACAAATTAGCAATTTCTGGGTCGAAGAACTCATTCTGAACAGGAGTGAGCCTCTAAAATAAGATCTCCATAAAATCCATTTTCTGTGAATTTGCACTTGTGCTTTTGAACTTTTATGGAATCAAGCCTAGGTAAAAAGGACACATGAATATTCAGTCTTTAAATTTCTTGGTCTCTAGGGACTGTGGCTACATAACAAATACATAATGAATAAACAAGACCAATGGCAGTGCTCGTTAAAAACCTGTCCATAGTTTTAGACTGTTTATTTTAGCTTGTTGCTTATTCAAATGTCAGTTTTCAAGGCTGTAATTCCAAGTGTGAACTGATATATGGCTACATTCATAAATATTTTTTTGTTCCTGGAAGCAGCCATTATGCTGTAATTATTTGCTAGATCAAAGCTGGGCGAAGGGCACTGTTCTGTCCTTGACAGGCAGTCATCACTTCTTACAAAATAGAAGTTCTCTGAAACAGGATCCTGACCTGTGGCAGGCAATAATATCGGGGGTATGCAGCATTTTGCCATGCTCAAAGGAGCATGGCCACATTAGGCCTAGACATAAAGGTTTGAAAAACACTGAAGGAGTTCTACTCCTGATTCTTCAGTCCCATTCACACCAAACTCTTCACTTTTAAGCATGAAAGGAGCCACCCACCCTACTAAAGGCTACAGTTGCATACTACACAAATGACAGCAGGGACACCGGCCTTTGAAGATCTTGACTGCCCTACTATTCCCTTGAACAGCCACTTTTTCCATCCAGCATGTCTTCTTGTGACCACAATATCAGTTGCTCAAATTGGATGTCTAAAATAATCTGTATTCAAACAAACAAACAAACAAACCCCTCTGAAAACAAACAAACAAAACTAAGGGGGAGAGGGGGAGTGTAGCAAATTTTTTAATCATTACTGCGTCATCATTGTGAGTACAGTTTTTGATATGAATCATGATTCATTTGAAGGTTATTCAATAGTCTTGCTAGACCTTATTCTCTGTTGAATGTCCATATCCATAGGTACAAAAACTACAAACAAAACCTATCCCAAGATTTATGCAATGCATAATCATATAAAGCAATGCATAATATGTACATGTCCTTGCAGCTGTGTCCATATGTCCTGATGATTACTGTGTGTACACTACCTATGAGAGCCCATAGGTTTTCTCATTATCTGCTCTCCAGCCCCTTGACAGCAGCAAAAGTTCATGGCCTATCCAAGATTTATGGCTGATATTCATCCAAATACATGCTAAAGACACTGTTCTTCCCTGGCAGTATGAAAGAATGCCTAACTGTAATTATCTCCAAGGCATGATCAAGATAGAAAAAATAAATCATAAATTTATAAATCATTTGTTGGTAAGTGAAAAGCTTAGGCAGACACTTCTACACAAGCAATAAGTGAAATATGCCAGTTAGATGGAGATTTCCAAGTCTATGCATAAGAAATATTATCATTCTTCTGGCAATAAAGCATAAAAAAATAATCAATGCTTCAAACAAAAACAGTTCACATAATACCTAAGGCTCAAAAAATGCAAGAAGAAAATCTGAACATATCATTCTCTAAGCACTTTGTCTACACTGCAAATTAGAAATGCATGCAATTCCTGCAGCCAGAAAACAGTTTAATTATGAGAGCTGAACACAAAATCTCCCATTGGTACAGATTGGCTTTGAAGTGTTATCACATAAGGGAGGATTTTGAAAATACCCTTGACCAGTTTTGTTGGAAATATATCATGCTTCTATTTGTGTCAGCCTTAACCATGTATCATGTCACTCCTTTTCATAACATTAGAAAACCTGATCACAGTTCCAGAGTATTAAACTAATCATGCATATTTTATGCAAACATTAACCTTTAGTGTTAATCCAACAGCATTAAACCAAATCTATAATGAACCATAAAGGTGGTTTATAACATACTGTGGTTGCTTTTATGAGTATTTTCATTTCTCTCACCAAAGTATTTTAAACATTGGAAAGAAATAGTACCCAGATTTTTACAATGGAGCTTTATGTAAATAATATGTCGCCCCTTTTCTGAAACACCTGAGTTATTATTTTACCTGTAAGCAAAGTAGACAGACTTTCAAAATAGTGGATTCCAAAAACTTTAGTACCTCATAAAAGTGAACATTGTTAAGCTCCTTTCTGTGAGCTTTTTACATGGGCAAATTTCCTGTTTAATTGAATGTTTTATCTGTCGTGTTGCAGTTCTCTCTAATAAGTAAAACAGTTATTCCTGCACAGAACCTTTCATGTTACACATCCCACAGCACTTCACAAGATCTGCACATCTCATATCAATTATGAAAGAAATAAATTAGATGCATAAACCAGAAACATTAAACTGAAATTACTATGAAATGTTGCAATAATATTACAGGCCTGATCAAACCATGAGAATTGTGGTTATCTAAGCAGCAAAATAATAGTTAAATTTTCCATCAGTGCCTAGCATCTAAATTTCTTCATCATTTGGCCTATAGACTTATTTTGGAAAACAGTTAAGAAACAATATTCCTATGATAATTACTTTGAAACCTGCAAAATAAATGTAAAAAATCACATCAATGGAAAGAGTACTATAATACAGATATTAAAACTCTTTCTGATTAGGTATTACCATAGCTCTCAGCAATGCAAGGTTCTAAGGAGCTCACAATCATTTACAGAAATTTCTATACCCCTGAGAAGAACTAATAACTTAGTAGTAAGAAAAGGAGAAAGACATGCAATCCAGGGTTTTTTTTCTGGGTAAAACAGAAAATCTGCAACCTAAAAATGGCACATAAATCCCAGACTAGACAAGGCTTCATTTATTCTTTGATTTTCCACACAATTTAACAGTAAGGAGAGAATGGTGAGGGGCATATGACACTTTAAGATATAAAGACTGATCCTTCCCCACCCCCAAAAAATTGAGTGAAACCTTCCTCCCATTGTCTTCTTGGTTGATTTTGGAGCAGTACTTTTAACATAAATAAACAAGTCTCCAAAATTTCAGTTGTTGGAAGCAAATTCTAGAATTATGGAATGGTTCCTATTATTTCTTTTGAAACACAAAAAAACCCCATAATTTGAAGAGCAGAAAACATATCACTCATTTCATGTAACACAAGAAAACCTTGACACTTCCTTACCTGTCTAAACTGGGAAAAGCCATCTCAGTATAATGGTAGTCACATTGACATGGGAGTGAGCTAATGTTCCTCTAAACAATGGAAAAGCTGAGACATGGGATGATTCTTTTATATTCTCTACAATGCATCTTTTACCCTCAAGTGATACACTAACAAGTTTTCAAATGTTTTCTTTCCTTACCTCATTCATAATTGTCAGTTTCCCTCAAGACCCCTTCTGGCAATTGATGGCTACATGCAATTTTGAGGTTAGAAGTCTAATGCTTTATTTTTGAAAAAAGATAGGTTAGGTAAAAAAGATTACTGTTGTGGTGAAATAAAGTAGCATGTCAAACAGACTAAGCATTTCTTAACATTTAGCTTCCATAGCTGGACACCATGTAAATAAATAATCTCTAGGATAAGAACTCCTGATCTGAGGAGAAACGACATTTCCAAGAAAAGGAAAAAAGAACAAAACAAGGCAGAAACAGGATAATGATCTTGATGCAAAGCTGTAGCAAATACCACAGAAGGCAAGATTATTTCTGATGGAATTTCTTTCTTTTCACTGGCTGGTTTCTTACCTCATGAAGAAACTATAAGTCATTTCCATGCTTTGCATATTGGGAAGTGAAAAGGAAATATTATAGATTTCTATAGAATCAACAGTATCTTATAGATGTACCCGGGTAATAATCAGTATTGCTGTAGTAGCAGAGGAAGAAATGTGACTAGGAGAGTTGGACCACTGCCTCACTGCACATACTTTAATCACTCAAACATGCATAGAAGAACCACTCTTGTACATTTTTTCCTTATCACCTCTCTAAAATAATTTAGAAATATTGAAGCAATCTAGTACCTGTGACTACTGGATGACTGCAAAAAAAATATAAGAAATAGGAAAGGAGTAGTGGAAGATATGGCATGATTTTTGTTAAATGGTATCAGATGGTTAATTATATTTAATTCTTAGATAAAGAATATTCAGGAAAAAGGCTTGTGTGTTATCCAACATCACATACAGGTAGCATGAACTCCTGTTTACCTGAAGAATCTCAGATTGGCAACCAAAATCTTATACAGAGGTATTTTATATTTTCAAAGTATTCATCCACAAGAACTCTTCAGGACTACTTAGCATTAGCAAAGACCAGTTACAGGAAAAAGAGTTAGTTTGGTTTTTTTTAAGACTGTGGCTTATGCTTTGCACTTCTAAGTGTTTACCTTGACTTGCATTTGACATTGCTTCAGCTGTTCTTCAGTGTCAGGCTGCAGTTCTGTCCCACCTCCTTTGGTCTTTCCTTCAGTCCATGTCATCCTATTACCTAATTTCTCCTATGCTTTTTGCATGTCAGCTACTGTGATGTTTCAGTCTACTCACCTCCTTGGAAATGTTCTTTTCCTTGTTGTAAGCACCTTTCCTGGACTCAGTGGTAAATTCTAAATTACAAATATTTGACTCAGGGTGAATTATTGGTTTGAAATGAAACTAGGTTCAGTATGAGATTTTCAAATTAAAATATCTATTTCAGTAACATAAGATTTATAGTAATATTGAACATTATTAAATATCTTGCTGACACTATAATTTAGCAATTTGGAATATCCATAATGTAAATTAGCTAAAGCACTCTGATTTATGATCAAATTGGCTTGAGAACCTAATTTTGTGGTCCTCAATGGTAAGATGCAGTAGGCCATATGGAATGAGACTGAGTGAAGACTGAGACCAAAATTCTATGTCTAATCCATAGCTACTTAATTTCTCACATCTCAGAATAAAAGATCCTAAAGCAAAGTGAGCCTACAATGCAGATTTAGGAACAAAAATATTCAAAAGTTTTTATTAACTTTGAAATGCAGCAATGAGTTCAAACATCACTTAAATTCATAACCATTAATATTTCCTATTTAATTTATAAAGGCACAAAGAGCTTATCTGATGGTTTAGAAAGCTAGAAGAAAAATCAAGATTTAAGTGAATTTTTTTAATTAAATTGATGACCCTGCAGATAAACAGACTTAGGTGATTATAAAAATTCGTAACAGACTCTAGCTTGGCACATTCTGTCTTTGGACTGCTGTGTACATGGTGTTTGAGCCACTGATGGCAAACAAACAACCATAGCAATAACGTCCTCTCCACAGGAGGTGATGAAAGTCAGTCAGAGCTTTCCACAGAAACAAAAAGAAATGCACAAAATCAAGGTACAACCATAGATTCTTGAGAAAAAAAACCTAAATTCAATAGGCTGAAATATGGTGACCTGTGTCCCTTCAAGAGAAGACAAGACTTTTGTTAATTCTGTAAAATGAACACTTTTATTGCCAATATTTGATAGTTGTATGCTTAAGGCATTGAAACAAATAAAGAACAACTTAAAACATTAAAGTTCATAAAAGGAAATAGATTGAACTTTGCAAAACTTGGCAATATTGTAATCAGAGGCAGGATAGAGGGGGAAATTTACTTAGAGGCAAATGTCTGCGTTCCTTTTACACTCATTCAAGACTAAACGTGTCACTTTATTCAAAAGTTTAAAATCACTTTTTTAGGATAATTGGAAAAAATTCCTATTTCTTCCAATTGGCTACGGACATTTTGACTATAAATATCTAAAGACTGGTAAATGTATGACCACCCATAGCTTTCTTATACTGTAGTGGTTTTGGTTCGCCAATCTGAGTTTCCCAGACAAAACACCAATTAATGTAGTGGGTCTGGTGCTGGCCAAGTGCCAGAGCACCCACTAGAATTATTTACTCATTTTCTGCTGAGAGATAAGGATTAGGAGGAGAGAAAAGTAGGTTCAAAACTTTAAATAGTATAAAGAAAACTTTATTAACACAATTAGAAGAAAAATAAGAAGAAATCAGAATAAACTGTCAGAACTTCTCCTGACAGTGTCTCCTCCCCCCAACTTGTCTTTCTTTTTTTCCACTGACAATGTAAATAGAAAAATTTGGTATTTTCAGTCAGTTTACCACTCTTGATCTTTCTTCAGTCCACTTAGGGAGAGGAGTCTCTCCTGCTATGCCACAGAGACTTTTCCACAAGAAACAGTTCTCTCATGGTTTTAATTTTTATGAATAGCAGCAACCAGAAATCTGTAATCAAGTCCCTCTCACAGTTTGGTAGTTTTCCCACAACTGGTCATTGGTAGTTTTGCCACCATTGGTCATTTCAGCTTATTTGGCTGCAATTTTGAGGATGAGCTGTTCTAGTATAGAAACAAAATTTCTTTTATCATTGGGAACAGAGGTTTTCTTTGTCCATTCCTGGGGCAAGGTTTCTGATCCCTCTCATTTCTCTCTGCTCAAGCTTCTCATTGGATCGTAGCTACTTCAACATCTGCTTACTTCAACAAGGGTGCCTTTGCTCAGGGCTGCGGTTAGAATGCTACATCCCCCCAATACAATCCATGAGTTACAGGGGGGAAAAAAAAGTCCTATATATCAATTATATTTTCCCCATGGCCTTACAAGAGAATTTCATCCCAAGACTTAGGCATCTCCTCATTCTCCTCCCATGTGGTATTTGACTCCTTCACTGACCTTGCTGCCTCCACATTGTTTTCTTTACGTGTCTTCACCCTTTCCTTTTCTCTCACTCCAGAGAGCATTGATTGCAAGTTGCATCTGTGCACAGTCTGTCAGTATCTGACCGTGGCCTGAGGGCGGCCATGCGATCTCTGCCGGGCCGCAGCCGCTCTGGCTGTGTGGCTGTTTTCTGGCCTCTGCCACAGTCAATTCCAGCCGTGGGGCTGCAGGGCCGCCTCTGCTCTGAGCCACAATTTTTCCGTGGCACTGGCAGGTCAGCTCAGCAGCTCACAGCCAGAGCAGAGCCTGGCTCCATCTGAAGCCGAGCCGGAGCTGGCCCCGCAGAATCTCAGCTGGCCGTGTGGCAGAATCTCAGCCGAGGCGCGGGCTGAGCTGGCCGAGCCCTGAGGTGGAGCAGGGCCTGGTCCTGCCAGCATCCAGGTACCTGCTCAAAAAGCTGGAAGCAATACAGTTTTTCATGGGGTTTGATCGTTTTTAAATCTGATTTCACAGAGGTGAGTTCAGCGTTCTTGAGTGGTTTAACAAGGCGTCAGAACTCAAAACTAGCCAGCTGACTGGTTCTGTTGAGTCTGGAGAAGCTGTTAGCAGTCCTCACAGAGAATCACTTCTGTAACTGATGGATTTTCTTTTTAACTACAAACTAAGCTACATTAAACCACGGCATACATACATATATATATGAAAACCAAAGAATGTGAAATACAATTAATTCTGTAAGGCTCTGAGGTCAAGGCAAATATAGTCTCATTAATATTAATACATACATTGTTCTGTTACACTTAATAACCTATGTCTTGCTCTCATTATGAATTTTGTATGTGGGTGAAATGGCAATAAACCAAGTTATTTGAGATATCTGTATATTCATTGCAAACACTGATCTCTATGAGCACAGCATGCTACTTCTCAACCTTCAGCATTTGAACATTTGAAAGGCAATTACACACAGGAAACTGGGGATTTCAATACCAGATCAGACTTCTAATCAGCTCCTATTTGGAGACCTGAAACTTTTTCCAAGTTCGTTTTATTTCATTCAGAAATAAACTGTGAGAAGTCCAGACAGGTATGTCATCACTTCTAAAATTATTTTTTTGTATTGTCACCTGCTGACTTAATCACACAATTTTCCACTTTACTTTTGTGGGGTCTAGGGCCCTTTTGAACCTACATAATTGACAAAGTAGTATAAATTAAAATTTCACAATATCTTCTTGGAAATCATTGAAAATTAAATTAAATAACAGCTTGCTTTCTATGTGAGTAAAATCATTTTTTACCACCTCTCTGACTCTGAGCAAGCAGTCCTGGGCTTGGAATATGTGAATGCTGTTTGAATAGAGAACAGTTGACCCTGGCTCCTACAGTTTTCTATCTTAATATAAGACAAAGCAAGTGAGTATTGGTAAGAGAAAAAAGAATGAGGATGGAAAATTATCCAAATTACTGATAAAGATCATAAGATATCTATAAAGAATGTTTTTTCAGGATGATGAAGTTTTTTAGATTATAAAGGGAAACTCCTCCCTAGACTGAAAGCAGCATTAAACAATACAAGAAGATGAAGAACATTGTTTCGAAGATTTATCGGAACTATTGAAGGAGGCTGGCACCACTGTCCATCCAAATGACTGAGAAATGATAGGTGGAGTAGAAGCAGGCCATGAAGGACCATTACTTGTGTTTAATGAGCCAGAAAGCAGAGCCAGTGGAAGGAGGAAATGGGATAGTCTACAGGAGCAATGCTCACAGCCAAACTTGGAGTTGGTATCACCAGGAAAGTCTGAATTTGTTAATCCCAAAAGAAAAAAGGATTATAGCAAGATAAGAGAGGATAAAAGACTGTTAGGATTTACTGTGGGCCTTATCTCACATGTGATGAATTAGGAATTGGCAAGTTTGAGACAGAACCTGAGAAACTAAACAAGCCAGGAGGTGTGCAAGTGACGCTCATGGGAGTGGCTGTCAGGATGACACTGCTGTCCAAAGAGACCAACAAAGTGTGAGAGAGAAAAATCTTGATGGAAGTCCTAGCTGTGGGTAGCAAGGCCTATGCTTAACAATACCAAATGGGACTCAAGGGCAGGACATTCTCAGGTTTGTCAGAGGACAGTTTAAACACAGGAAAACAGGATTGAAAGAGAAGTGTAGGTCTGTTGATTTTATCCTAGATATGGTTGTTGAATACTAATTTTTTATGTCTATCATTCAATCTGTTCATAGCTCAGAAGAAGATTTTGGCTTTCATCCCTTTCCTGCTTCTCTCTAAAGCTTCTAGTCTGGGTTTAATTTCAATACCTAAATAAATTAATGTTCTTCATGTGTGAGGAGGTCTTTGTCATCCAGGAGGAACAGTCCTAAGGTATGTTGAGATACACTTGATCAGCTCAGCTTATGGTAGAGTGTGGCTTGCATATCCCACAGTAATTAGCTGAGGCAGCCTGAATGTTTAACAGGAATTTCTATTGAACTGCTCATGAAGGATATGGAGATCAAGCATTAACTGCAGAAATTATTCAGCAAATTTTGAATAATACTAAATGAAAGAAAAGAGTCAACCATTTTCAGGCATTTTTCAGAAAGAAAAGTGAGAAAAATTCAAATAATAAATTATTCATCCAGTTCTGGCAGACTGGGTCTGCATTAACCCTCTCGTCCCCTCTCTGGTTTTCATTATACAGAGTGATTTCCCAGGATTTTAAAGATGTGTGATCATGATTGTTTGATTCACACATATAGGAGAAACATGAGCCAATGGGCAGTTCACGGTTCTTTCTTGTAGTGTAAGGGAACACATTTCCTTGCCAAGAAGTCATTTTCCCAGCTCAGGTAAAATTGGTTTGAGCTGTGATGGCATTGCCCTCCTGACCCCACAGCTGAGGATGGATCTGCAGGCAGAGGGGCAGATCTGGTCTCCTGGAAACAGAATGATTTTAAAGAAAATACAGAAAGAAAGCCTCAATTTCTACTCTTTCAAACACAGACAGACAATTGGGTTCCAAAATACTTTTTTTCCTAAAGAATAAATTGTTTGGATCACTTATTTAATAAATAAAACTGCTATTATATCCTGTCTTGGTATTTACTGCCTTAAAATGTTCCTTGACACTTTCTTATTTTATTGAACCTAGGAAAAGAAGAGGGCACAAAGCATAAACCTGAGCTTTTGAGATACCATAAAAAATTGATGATTAGTTGTTGATTTCCAAGAAATATTTTGCATCTCTGTTTTCTTAATTTATAAAGGCTTTTTATCAAAATAATAAATAAGTTCTGTTTTTTATAAAGAGATTTTAGATGGATGTGTTGATGAAATATACAGCATTTATCCAGCTTAATTAAAGTGGCTAAGCCTGAAAGAACAACTCCTTATTTTAGTATCATATGTAGAAATATTATTTCTTTTCTTAGTGATGTGTATAACGCACATAATTAAATTTGGGGCTGTTTTTCTTTTTTTCCCTCTTTCTCTTTATAAAATGCATTCAGGAATTGAATAAAACAGAGTACAATCAATGATATAAGCATAGATACCAAAAACTGCTCCAAAAATACTCAGATCTCTATAGACCATATTTTCTGTTCACTGCGTAAATGAAAGTCAAGATATCAGAAACATCCTTGTCTTCCTTTATTTTCCGATCAAGAAAGAAGAATTTATGCAGTTCATACTTGGGGACTGAGGTAGCAAGGACATGTTAGAAATGCAAAAACATTGAGAAAATGAAAATTCAGCTATCAAGTATTATTGTAGAAAGGTAAGAGAGTTGGGGGAACTTTTGCACTCAGAACAGATGTGATTCTAACAGAAATTATTCTGTCTGCCAGAACAAAACACTGCGGTTGTACCTACTGAGATAAAGAAGTAACAGACCTGCATCCAAGCAAAATTACACCAGGATTTATAAATTCTGTACCTGAGCTTCCCAAATGAAGTGCAGCATCTCCCAAAAGCAGATAGAATGTCTCTGAATCAGGCTGAGTGACACATTAGATCCAGAGATGCTAACAGGAAGGCAGACGGAGGTTCCCTGCATCAACAGTCCAAATTCATCTGCAACTGAGCTGACTTTTCCATGAATAATTGATGGTCAACTCTATCTGAATTTGAGGCTGCAATATGAAACAGAAACATGTTTCACAGTAAAGGACACAAATCAGACACTAAATTTTACAAAGCCTACTATACAAGGTCTCTGGATTATGGTACATGTGTAGGTTAATGGACAAGCACAGAGAAAAATTACTTGCCTTCACTTTTCAAAGCAGTCAGAGAAGCCTTGCAAACAGTGAGCTGTGATGAACCACACTGCAGTGTTGTATCTTTGCAAAACAGACAGCATTCAGACTGAAAAAAATAAGATACTTTCCAAAGTAATTTTCAAAGCATTTACTCTTCCTAAGTTACCCACATTCCAAAGTGCATAACTCAGTGCAGAGAATTCTGTTTAGTGGATCCCTTCTACCCCTGGTGCAACTGCCCAGACCAGGAGGTGTGTCCATGGATTCACTGCTTCACCATGGGCCCTAATTGCCACTTGCTGCTGAAGAGCTTCTCAGGTCAGCCTAAAAACCATGTGCTAGTAGAACCCAATAAGCAGCAAAACTGCTAAGAAAACAAAAAATGGGTGAATTTTCATCTGCTATATTCCTATTATAATTCCAGCCACAGAGCTGCACAAGCACTTGAGCCACACCAAAAGATAATGCAGTTTAGGGTCTAAGAATTGTCTGAGGAAATGAGGAGAAAAGTCTGGGCTTTCTCAAGCTGGCATTGGCAGAGAAAAGTGTTACTTAACCTTGTAGGAGATTCTTCCTTATCAAATAACTGGTCTCCATTGGATCTGTAAATGAACTGATGGCTTTTTTTCCTGCCAAGTAAATCCTGATAGCAGAGATTCCCCTCTATTAGTAGAAACATAGCTTGAGTATCTACATTATTAGGGATAAAGCACAATAAGACAACATAGGATCAGAATCAGATCCTTCTCATTTTTGTGTTGATTTGGCAGACACATTCTGAGGACATAATTAACACCAAACTTTTACCAAATGAGAACCAGAAAAATTAAGTGTAAGTTTTATGGAATGTGTCTATAAAGAGGAAGTATTGCTGTTAAGATCAAAATTTTCTTCATATCAGGCTTTTCTTAGGGGGGGGAAAAAACCCCAAAATTAAAACAACAGAGAAATATTATTTTACTCATGTATGCAAACCAAATTTCCATCATCATCCAAACTAATATCTCTCTTAATTACCTTTTTCTTCTCAGGTTCATACCAAAAATCAGCTCCAGATGTGGCTGAAATCTCTGGTTTTCATGCAAGTTTCCTTGCTTACAGCATGATCACAGAGAGCACCAATCTAAAACCAGCACTTTGCCGCCTTACTTGAAGTCACACCACAGCAGAGCTGGTGGGAGTCAGGACTCCTGAGCAGGTTCATGGTTTAAGACACTACTGTGTTTTTTCAGTTACTTTAAAAAGACATGATCAGTTATTTGCTCTTTCATTCAGCCTGAGAGGACTAAAATGTTGTGTTCACCACTTTTAAGGAGATTTATTGTATCTCCAGGCCTAACAATATTAATTGCCAATTACAACTCTCCTGTAAATGAATAAATCACATGCTGCAAAGGCCATAGTAAAGAAGGGATATATCCTGGTTTGCCAGTTCATTTTAGAGCTGTCCAAATCAAGTATGCATATTTTAAAATTCTGGTAAACTGTATGCACAGATACATTTATGTAAATGACTATCTAATTGTGAACATAAAACATGTATTTTAGGGTCTCTACCTGCCAGTGCACAATTTCAAATTGTGGGTTTGATTTGTTCCTAATGAAAGCTTTCATTTGTTTCTAAAGAAACAGTAAAACTGTTTCAATAGGTCTTTTGTAACTCATATTCTATGTAATATACTATAAAGGCTATAGATCTGATCCAGCCACTGCTAATGATAATGGCAAAACTCCCACTGATTCAAAAGACTCTGACAAAGTCATTCTGAGAGTAAAAGTAATGGGTGAAGAGCAGGAGTATTAAGATAATTTGCTTTGAAAGCAAATTCTCATCTTTTTTATTTACATAAAAAGTTAACATTTCCATTCTAATCAACCATTTAAATACCAACACAACAGCCATAGGTGTTACAGCAACCTTCAGCCATATCTCTGTATGTGAACTTGCTCCTCTATGGGGAGATTATAATTTTCTAAGGAAATGTCTCCCCTGACTCTCTTTACTGAAATGCATTGGTTTTGCTGTTTTAGCAGTGACCAAAAAATGATAGCATCTGTCAGTCTTCATGAAAATCTCTGTGTTTTGGTCCTACTAACAGTAAACAATTTTCTCAGAAAAGTCACTGTGGGATTCACAGCAGGATTTGACAGCCACTTGTCTTTCAAGAGATTTCCCACTATTGAAGTTAGCAGTATCAATGCCCAGAGAATATAAACATCTCCCATTAAAGAAGCCTCAGACATCTGGGTTTATTTCACCAGAAGGGCCTTCAGAATGAACTTCTCTATTTATTTAAAAGTGCATGACTGCTTTAAAACAATATGTTGGGTCTGCTGATAATTGTCTTCATGCTCCACTTTCTTCTAAATTATGTGATAATCCAAAGGTATAAAAATGCATACTTGCTTTTTTATTGATTTCATCTTAAAATTATTTTAAAGTGTGAATTATAACATTAATATCTTCTAAGTAAAAAAGTAGCAGCAAGCCATTAATTACCAGCTACAACTCAATACATCATTAAAATGATCCATTTTAATGACATGATACAATGCAATTATTATTATTATTTTGTTACAGATATATATTAAACCTGGATCCAAATAAATTTCAGATTACTCCATTCCTTCTACAGTGTTTACTCAGTTCTAAATATCCTACCTTTATTCATTAACATACCAAGTGTTTATTCTGGTGCATTTTTTGCAGAGCAAGGTTACCTACAGGATTTAGAGAGACTAGTGTGGCAAGTTCTGGATTTGATACATCCACAAGCAATTTGCAACATGAGCAGGTCTCATCAAATGTACATGAGATTTTAGAGCTTAATTTTGTGACACAAATTCAAGAATTTCAAGCATGGCAAAGGACACCTGATCACCTAGTTTGCATTCTGACAGAAAGCTTATACATATCAAAGGTATGTCGGGAACTTTAATTAGCTTGCTCTCAAAACATTGGATAATACCTGCCCCTCTTACTTAGACAGTCATAGTATTGATGAACACCAGATGAAGACCTTCAGATACAGCTAGAGAAGATCAGGGCAGAATTATGCTAAATACCAGTTTGCAAAAAAATATTTTAAAAAAATTTTAAAAAATAAGAAAAAAAATTTAAAAAAAGAAGGGAAAATAAAAGGGGAGCCAGAAAAGAGCAAGAAAATGTTGGGAGCAGAGATAAGAATTAAATGACAAAGCAGAACCAAAGGTGATCATAATTTGTCATTTATTTTGAAAGAAGTGATGTACCTGTTGAAGAAGCTAAGATTGAGAAACTCTATAAGTATGAATGCTCAGCAAAAGATTCTGAAAATATGAAACTCATAATCAAGGTAGAAATGAAAGTTGGTTTTGAGACTCAGGATACTGAGTCGGTTACTAAATAAGCAATGAACAATAGCCCAGCCAGAGAAAAGAGAATCCTCTGAATTCAACAAAACCCTTTTGCTGATAGAGAATCCAAAAGTCGTAATAGAAATAAAAGTCGGTTTTACCACTGATGTTGATTGGCAAAAGCCTGGCCAGGCAAGGAAGAATCTAAAGAATGTGAATTCAGATAAGATAATAGAGTCAATTCTATAAGCTGTATGTAAAACTACTTGGATTTAATGTTATATGTTGGTTGTTTAGTGTAAACTAGAATATTCATAATAGAAAAGGATATAACGTATTGTAAGAAGAACCTCACTCTTCTTAACTCTCCTTACGCTCTTAACTCGGTTTACACTCTTAATTTCCCTGCTCTCTTAACTCTCTTTATGCTTTGATTTTTTCCCTCTCTTGATCTCTTAACTCTCCTATCTCTCCTTCCTCCTCCTCCTCCTCCTCCTCCTCCTCCCCTCTTAGCTCCCTCACCTCTTTCCCCATGCTCTCATGCTCAGCCTTTTCTCTGCCTCTGAGCACATTTTAGACTGAGGCTGGAACCTTAAACGGCACCTGACACATCCACATCCACATGTGCCAAAGTGTTTCCATGCCCAAAGTGAGGTTTAGAGAGTGAAAAAGAGCCTCCCAAATGCTGTCTCTGCTCTGACTCTCCCTGACTCTCCTGTGACACCTAGCAAACACAGTGGAAACGAGGCAGCTGCAACAGAAGGGGCTGAATGAGAGAAGGCAAGTTCCTGATCCCAGTTTTTTATATCCCAAAGAAGTGAGTAGCTATTTGTGTCTTGTGGGATTGGTGCAATTATTTTCTTCGATGGATTTTAGAGAAAAGAAGAAGTCAAGCCTCATATCTGTTTATCTTCTGAGGAAGCAGTTTTGTTCAGCCAATTACAATATTAAACAGAGAGAAGTGTGAAGCAGGAGGTGAGCATTTAGCAAAGTGTATCACACTTCTTTTTTTAATCTTTTTCTAAACCTTTGTCTAGGTCAGGTGAATTAGCTCTTAACAGCACCCACAGTTTAATAAGGTAAAGTTTCACTAATATTGTAAAATATACATAAAATATAGTTCAAACACTTAATCATTAATAAAGAGAATGAAATTATTCCGTTATAAAGGGCTTACTCAGTAATTTATCATCAAATATCAAGACTGTCCCCTTCTATTTGAATATACTGCCATGCTAGCAGAGAAGTAGGCAGTAGTTATTAGAACTTAACTGAGTTTTCCAAAGGGAAACATTTATTTCACTCAAAGAACTTTTTACTACATTTACCATAAGAGGTTTCCATCTAGTCCGTATTTTGAACTAAGCAGCTTTGCAACATCTCATCAATTCAAACCACATTTTTTTCAGAGAACCTATTGAATTAAAGAACATGGCACTTCTAGTCTTTATAAGGGAAATAAAATACCCAGTCAAGGGACTTCATAGAGATATAGAGTGATTAGAGGGACAACTTAATTTAAATACATGGGGAAAACAGCTCTTTAGCCTACAGATTCACTTTAAGGAAGAAGAATTCATGTTTTACATCATATCAAACACAGTTTGCTGCACTAGAAGAAACAGAATTTCTGCATGAAGTATCTGCATAGATTAAAGACTGCTGGTTTACTGTTTGTATCCATCAAGACTGAAAAAAGCCCATGATAGTTCCTTTGGACAACAATTTTAGCCACAAACTTCTGTTGAACACTTTCAATAAAAAAGGATCTAAGATTCTAGCTTAGAACCAGCTGACATGCCTGTGATATAAAATTCAGGAGTCCAGAAGCAGGAAACAGAGAAACAATTCTGCAGACACCAGGGACACCAGGGTCAGTGCAGGAGGGGGAGGAGGTTCCCCAGGCATTGGAGCAGAGGGTTCCCCTGCAGCCCATGGTGCAGATCATGGGAAGGCTCAGGTAGGAGAAGTTCGTGAAGGACTATCTGCAATGGGAGAAACCCCACACTGGAGCGGAGCAGAGCAGAAGTGTGAGAAGGAACAGTCCATCAATTTGTAATGGACTGACCACAACCCCCACTCCCTGTCCCTGTGTGTCTCTGTGGGGGAAGAGGTAGAGAAAATCATGAAGTTGAGCCTGGAAAGAAGGGAGGAGTGAGGGGGAAGTGTTTTAAGATTTGTATTTATTTCTCATTATCTTACTTTGCTTTGATTGATATAAATTAAACTATTTTGCCCCAAGTTGTCTGGTTTACCTATGATGGTAATTAGTGAGTGATTTTTCCCTGTCCTCAAGTCTTACATTATTTTCTCTCCCCTGTCTGTCTGAGGAGGAGACAGATAAAGGGGCACCTGGCATGCAGCCAGGGTCAGGCCACCACAAAGTGATAAATGCCAGGCATTTACTTCAATCCTTCCAGGATCTTTCCACTTTATTGCTAAGACTGCAGTAACAATAAAAAAGGATTAAATCTACATAGTGTAACATCCCCCAGACCAACTTTAGAAAGTGGAAGTCATCTAAGCCTCTCTTCAGTTTGCAGATTAACAGTACAGAAAAGTTTAATAAATAAAGTTAAATTATCTTACCAATGCAATGATATTTTTAACATCTGAGAAGATGAAATTGTCTTGATGGATTATCTCAGAGCTGCTGTTTTCTGAGGCTGTTATTGTTTAATTAATTTCATACCAGCATGTTACTACAACCCCAGACACGTTGCCTCTCAGAGCAACACGTACAAGAGAAAAAAAGGCAGTTCATCAGGTGGAGAAATGGTCATGGGACACTACTCTGCTTGCTGGGAATCACACCCACCATGAGTCTGGGGTAGAGTAAAGCAAACAGATTCCATTTCAGTCCCAGGACAAAATGTAAGCTAAAGACAATGAAAAGATCTCATATGCTCTCACTGGATCTGGTCTACAGACTGCAAAATCTAGACAGAATACTGCTTTTATGCCTGATAGAGCTTCAGGCATTAATGCACAGCAATCATCAGTCATCACCATCAATCAGTCATTTAAATAGTATACAAGAATTTGGTTAATACTTTTGTACTTGAGTGATTTTATACATACACAAGTGCCCTTGCAATCAGATCTGAGGCATCTTTTGTGACTGCAAGTATGACACTTCTTTTCAGACAGATGTTCCATATTTTGAACAGAAGAAGTGTATTTCTCAGTCTGAGGGGGAAAGGGAGCCATTTAATGATTATCTGAAAATAAAATTTCAAGTGTTGTTGTCATAAGGCTCAGTGGAACAGCTGGAATTCAGAAGAAAGATAACCATTCATCGAGAATTTCAGTGAGAAACTGGAGGAAGTAGTTTGAGACATCTTTCTTTACTATTCTGAATACTCGGTATTCCTGGGTTTTGTACTACTCTTCTTCTAACAGTGCAGGAAATTAATTGTACTTGTTGGAAGGTTTTCTCTTCCCTCATGTCAGGAGTCAGGACAGCATCAAAAGCAGAAGCAAGATAACTTTTCTATTTTTTATTATTGATACTGATTACCTGGGGAAAGGCAGAATTGCAAGGAAATCTCCTGTCTGCTCAACAGCTTTTACATTAGAGGTGCTGCAGAGCTGGGCAGCTTGTTTGCCAGAATAAAAAATATCTTCAGCGAGCAAATAGGAACAGTTTAAACAGCCAAACATCAGCATCCCGACAAGACATCTAGAAAATATCATGCTCCCTGCTTACTTGACCATGTCAAATTTCACCTCTGAATCTGAGATCACTGCTTGCTTTTCCAACAAAGGGCATCACAAGCATCCATTCTAGAGGACAAGTCCTGTAGATGCCAGGTGAAGGTGAGATCTACCTGTCACACAGAAGTAGCATGACAGCAGCTATCTAAAATAACAGAGAGAGGATTTGCTGACTTTCAGTTTATTTTCAGGACTGTTCTACACAAAGATAAGAGTTTAGGCTGCACATTTGTACACTTCTGGCTGTGCCAAAGGAGAAGTGCTGATTTAGCCTTCTGCATAAGGAAAGTAGCTCTTAGTCTGGCCCAAGTGAGACCATGTCCAGAGACTCGGGCACTGTGACCTTCCTCCTCAAATCACTGGGGAATGCAGGAATGTAATATACAGCAATATCTTAGTTACACACTATTCTGCTTTACAGCAGAACTACTGTATGTATATATTCCTTTGCGACTTTCAACTGCTCCTCAAAGCAGTTAAAGCTCCTTTTAACCTTGTATTTTCCTCAGATAAGAAGATTTGTAGAGACAAAGACACAGAATCCATGTTATGACTTGAAGACAAAGTTAGTTTCTTGTAGGCTGTTTTTGGCACAGGATATTAGCAGTGTTGTAGGAAATAGGGAAGGGGAAGGAGGGGATGCATTACCTAGATCTTGTATGTTCAGCAAGGAGCTGGAGTTTCCCTCCCACTCTTCAGTTAAAGCAAATTTCTGCAAGTCCTTGCCTTGCACCACATGCACACTCGTCATACCTCTTATCTGAGGTAGAGAAGGGACCAAAGTCACTCTGTGCCATATGTTTCTACATCTCAGCATTCTGAGCAGAGAAAATTATTTCTGTGATTCATACTTATGAGACAAAGAAGGGCAAAATGCAGAAGGTGTCCTTGGTAAACAGGGAAAGCAGAGAAGCCTGAGAATTTGTCTAAAGTAATGTGTAATTTGGAAAGGCTTGATTTACATCAGCAAGTGAAGCTAGATTTGGGGTCTTGTCAGCCTTGTGCAGAAAGGCGTGGGAGACATTTCTAGCTTCTGAAAGAATTCAAAAGATATAACTGAAATGCATAAAAACACGGTTATTGGACATAAAGATTTTTGTACTTAAAATATTATTTTATTTTTAAGCAAAGATATATTCTCTATGTATAGCATACATACCTATTCACCCATTTATCTTTTTTATATATCATATTAGAGATTTAATTTTATAAAACTGTCATAAAACACTAAGTATTTCCTATCGTGCATTTAATATTTTAGGGAAAAAATAAAAATAGATACTGGAACAAGTAGCAACTTTTTAATGTTTTTATGTTACTTTTCCATAAATAAAAATAGCAAGTTTTGCCCACAGCCATTATTGCATCTTCTCTATATGATTAACTAGAGATTTGATATAATTTTGAGACTAAAATTGACTTGCTCACTGTTATTTATTACTACTATTTATACCTTTATTATATTAATCTCAAAGTTTTTGAGAGCAGCAAATGAATATATGAATATCAGACAATAGAAATTGATTTATGTTTATCTCTAAACATGACAATAAAATCTACCATAATAAATGGCATATGTAGACTTGATATTTTAAACTTCAGATTGTTGCATGATTTTAATCATCAACAAGATAACTTCAGAGTATTTTACAGTAATTAGAAATATTGATACAAGGGAAAAGGAGATGAAAACAAGTTATGTTCAAAATAACCCTCTAGCAATACAAAACAGAGGCAAGAGCAGGTTCCAAAGATTTCTGAAGAAATGAATTTATGAAAAAAAATATTTTATAAATTATACTTTCTCAAGTAATGTAATAGCTGAGTATATACAATGATTTTTCTTTCCACCCGTAAAATAGAAAGCAAAAAACAGTTGGAAATGCACAGAACATTAGGACTTTGGAAAAAAAAATAACTCTCAAGAGATGATTCATGTCCTGCTCCTCCTGCATCGTCAGAGGAAGTGTTCCCACTCCTTTTATTTTTATTATTTTTTTTCAGTCACAAGAGGCATACACCAAACAAGAAAACAGTAGGAGAGACTTGGAGGCCAAAATGTCATCTGGTATATGGGCAGAGTTCTAGTGTTTTAAGAAAGAAAAAGAGGAATTTTAATCCGATAATGATAAAACTACTTAACTTTAATCTCATTCACTGGGATTATAACACCACTTAAAATAGTTGGTGCAATTTATTTTCACTTTGTCAGGCCAGATCCTGCTAATTGAGCTATCAGAAGTAGTCAAGCTGAAAATCCAAGTCTTCTCATACTTCTCTGTATGAGCACAGAACAGAGAATGGGCAGTCATTTTGGGAAAGAGAACTTGATTTCTCATGAAAGAAGTGCAGAGATCAATTCCAGCATTCACAATGGTGCTGTCTCCTGTGCGGATTGGCACAAGGTGCGCCATGTGGAGCGACTTCTCAGGGCTTTCCAAATGTTGCTAGCACCTTATACAAACCAAAACTGAACTAATCTTTCTACTTTAAAGACAGTCTCCAGATAGACCAATCAAAAGGTCAAACTTAGAACAAGGCACTGGAGAATCCAAGTGTGAGAGCTCCTGGAATTTTGCAGATCAGTTTGCTTGCTTATATTTTTTATTAGGTTTCTTTTGTAGTTACTGCTTTAACTACTGGCCTTTTGCTTGTCTCAGACTACATAACTTGTTGCCTAAATTATTTTTCTTCGAAATGAACACACAATTCCAAGTTCCCTACATCTCTTCTCACGGTTCTTACACTCCCATACACAGATACATGCATTTTTTGCCAATCATCTAACTTAAAATATTCTCCCAGAGTCAAAGCCTGCCTCTCATGATCACATAAAATAGCTTTCATTGATTCTGTAGTTTTGCATTTACTTCTAAGCCTACCTTGTATTTTGACTCCATCAGGTAAAAAACTTTCAGCATGTTGGAATTCGAAAAAGCCAGTGTTTTAAAAAATAAGCTTGCAAGATCATCAGTGATGCTTAGTTCAAAATAACCTAAGGAATATCCTATGCAGTTAAGATGTCTATAGGACAAAATCCTACAGATTCAATTAGATTTACATTTGGCTCAAAGTTCTATAAAAGTAAATGAGATAAAAACTCAGGCTTGTGTATTCTGTTGTATCTGACTTAAATAAACACATTTGAAATTCAAACATGTAGCTTGCCACGATTTTCTTCAATAGCTAAATGTCTAAAAAAATGGATTTGCTTTAATTTTGTAATAATATCATCCTGAACGTGAACTGAAACTGTTTCACAATACTTAAAACTTCTCTGTCGAGTTTTTATGAGGCATGTAAGATCTTTCAAACTATAGGTGGAGATCTCAGAACCAAAGGTCTACTCTGTTTCCAGCTAAGCCCACAGCACATTCAGCTGCTGCCCTCATGGTTGATGAAACTGCTGTTTCTATTTGGGCAGAACCAGCACACAAAGACCTGCTTCACATGTTGCTGCTGAGGAGCACACATTTCTGATGTGTCAATATGGTATCCACTGCATGGGTAAAGCGTGGGGTAGGGCTGTGGTAGTGCAGAACTGTGTGCCCAGGTGAAATAGGATATTTCCTGTCCCAGCACACCCACCATCCCAGCAGAAGGCATGGCACAGAAGGCCAGCCTTCCAGCCTTCCTAACCAGCCTTCTTTACCAGCAGCATAACATGTATTTCAAAGTGCAAAGAGCCCTGAGGCACAAACTGTTTGTGAGCAAAGGAGCCAGGAGTACCACAAAAAAAGACAACTCTTACAGGGTCCTATCCCTGCACTGCAAGGAGCTCTGGGAAGATGCACCTCTAGGTACTGGAGCCAGAGGAGGGTATTACCTACAATACAGGCACTGCAGCCAGTCATATGGTATGACTATTATATGTGGTCGCCTCTAGAGCCAAACATTAACCATCTTAGGTGTGCAGACTGTAAAGGGCAGTTCAATTGCTGTTTCTGTCTGGAGAGAGATCAGTGTCTTCCATTATCCTGCACCCAACAGTGTTCAAAAAACAAATGCTGAGAGAGGAATATGAAAAGGATACAGGTATATGGTCATGTTTCACCAGTCTGCTCATCCATTTGGCACTGATCCGTGCTGCAGGGGTTCCCTGTGGGTACTCTCCAGGGTAAGATCCACCTCACCTGTTCACAGAGTTCTCTTTCTGAGGCACCTGCCCCAGGTTGTCTTTGCACACTGCATTTCTCCTGACCTATTTCGGATGTTAATTTTAGGATGAGATGAATTGAGCCCTCACTGGCCTATTTCTCTCCATCAGTTGTGATGGGTATTAAGATGCTTGGCTCAGATGTCATTTGATTATCTGTCACAATCCATTGTGCTTAATAACCCTACAGTTACGAGGTTATGTCTTTCTCAATTCAGGCAAAGCTATAGTTTCCATAATTTCCATAGCAAAAAATTTTCACACTTTAATGAAAGACTGTGTAATAAGGGACTTCCTTTCACTTGTTTATCAGTTTGCCTCAGGTAGAGTAGGACGGAAAAAAATAAGATAATATTAAATGATAATGACTTCAGCATACCGTTAATCAGCTCATCAAGGGTTTTAGTCATCCTAGAAAAAAGTTTGCAGTTTCTTTTAACAAGCCAGTGACATATAAACTGAAGAGCCATAGGAGAGATTAAATGAAAAGATAAATGCTAATTGAATGCTAATTATTGATGTTATTTTTATTCTATACATTACTAAGTATTATCATGCAACCATTTATTTTTAACCATTTCCACCTAGGCGTAATATCTGCTTTAAGGATTTCATCCCTAAATGCAACATAACAATTTTGAAAATTTTAACTAGTGAGTTTCTTTTTTCTTGTCCCTCCCTTAATTATGGAAGGGGAAAAAATCTTAATATCACTACAGACTCATAAAAAATATCTAAAGTAAATAATAGGCATAAAGAAAAGAGAGTTCCAGGGAAGTAAGAAAAATATGACCAGTATGCTTCCACATCATCTTTATTAGGTAATGATACCACATATTTGAATAGCTGTAAAAAATGGATTAAACGTGGGAGGATTTTAAGCATTGTAAATGACTATGGGAAGATTGTACCATAGTCGGGGAGCCATTTAATAGTGACCATATGAAGAGCTGAATTGAGATTTAGAAGAATTAAGCCCCTCATGTTTACTTTTTTGTCTCTGGATGGAAGAAGGAGATGCTATTGCACTGTTTTCTTTCTTTTCACATATCCTGTTCCATGTGATTTGTTTAGTTGAGCACACCAACTGTCATACTGACCTGCATCATTTCAGTTCCTTGAGAATATGGCTGTTGCCATGAGTTAATACTGACACAAAATCAGGCCCATGGCTCAGTTTATTTCACCAATAGAAATTTAATGTAAAATTCAACAGATTTTATTCTCTCTAATACTGCAAATATGAATGAGTTTTTATTGTAACATCATAGTCCTTACCCATTTGGGTCAGAGTAGACTAATGATTTTACTCAGTAAACAAAATGTAGAGTGACAATGATAGCTTTATGTTGTGACACACTTCCAGTCCTGTCATCTACATTAAGAATTACCCAGAAAAAAGCCTCTTTTCTTTTACTGTTTGTAGTAGCTTTCACACCTCATGCTTTAACATGTGTCTTCTTTACCCAGCTTGCAGCTGTCTGATCAATCTCAAATGCTCACCCACTTCACTGCAGCCCTGGAATCAGCTGGGATTTAAAAAAACCACTGTTTGGGGACAATGGGAATTGCCTATATGGTTTGTTCTTTGGTTTGTTTAACATCTTCATATCTGACAGCAAGCTCCCAGGCTGGTTGCTAGTATATCTGCAAGGAAATGCCCGCAAGCAAAGCTTTCAAGGAGGTGGTGTAGACTCTGGATAGAGGCTTTCTGATCCCAGAGAATGTCCTCCCTACATATATCAAGGGCCATCTTACTATGTTCCCAGAATTTCAATAAGGTTTTTCCAGGCCTTCCTGACTTTGCAATAACAAAGCTTCTCATTTTCAAGCTAATATTAAAATCAGCCAATTAACACCCATTTGTTCTTCTGCTACACTCTCTTTTGCTTTAAATCCTCACATCTCCTCCTGGGAGAATTCTAATTGTTTTTGCTTTTTGTTCTCTTTTGCTATGAAATTAATGCCTTCTGATCCAGAAGAAGAAATGTCCTTGATAAATACACCAGATTTATTTCCATATACAAAATATAACTGGAAATCACTGAATGCAATGGACAGCTGTTTCTGCAGTGGCGATGCACTGATAAACAGAGATGGGTCCCATTACTGTCAGAAGTGCAGACTCAGGCTGCAACAACACAGATTTAACTGTGCAGTGTCTCAATTCTTTGGTTCAGTTGCTGACTAGGCGTAGATGATTGGTGGCGTCTATGATGCCTGAGGGAGGTGGGGATGGGAGGTACCACTGCAGATTTCTGTGGCACGACACAAAATGCAACTCACATGGCACCAGGGATCTGCAAGGGTGTGGTCAGCACAGAGTCAAGAGAGTTATTCAGTAAGCAGATAAAAGCACATATTTTAGGATAAGCTAATTGCTTTCTAATCTGCATTGCCTGATCTCCACATATGAGCTTACAGACAGATGCCTAATATTAAGCAGAGAGCTTCTTCTAATACTTCTAATTCAATGTGACTTCTAATTCAATGTGATTTGCACCAACCTCTATGTACTACCAAAAGTCAAGCAGGCGAGAAATTTATAAGCTTAGCCCTATTTTCTTAATTATATATCTACACGGAATTTTGCTAATTGCTAATGAGTTTTCTGGTTATCAGCTTAATTACATTGCCTTTTCAAGAGAGGGTACTTTCCCCTTTGAAGGTCTTAAAAAGGCCACAATGACACAAGCAAGCATGCTAAGGGATGAAAGCAAGTTAGAAGCTCCATCTTTTCTATAATGCATTGCCTCCAGGAAAAATGCTGTGTATCTGTTTCCAAGAAACTGTCATAGTGGAGGTATACACGGGATGGGAGAAGATCCAGTGGCCCTGGAAACAAATAGGTTTAAATTGTGCTTGGAGCCATGTGGAAAGCAGAGTAAAATTTCGATGGGTAAGTGGAACACCTCTGGGAAATACAGGGTGAGGTTTTTGACTACAAGAGCTGAGATGAGAAAGATACTGGCATACTATGGGTAAATTGGGTATGTAAATTAAAAGATAACATTTTTTCAACCCTTTTTCCTATCCTTTTTCTGTAGTAATTTTAAGTCAAAATTAACCACCATCATCTAAGTTACATAAGGAAATAACACTTTTAATTTCTCACATGGTTTCAATGGCATGGTTAAGTTTATAGAAGTTTTAGTTAGATAACATTGAGAAGAGCAGGTTTTTTTCTTTGCATCTTTAGTGAATTTAAAGACTAAAAGTAGTTTTTAGCTGATTGCTACCAATACCCCTCTTCTTGAGGAGCTGTACCCTTCATACTCCCTGTACTCACCTATTCCCTCACACACTGTGAGATGCTCTCCAGTCAGCTGGAGCATCTCTGTTCACGTACAAGGTACTTAAACTCATCAGTGAAATGTTCAGAACATAATAAGCTTTTGGTTAATGCTTTCTAGTAGTGCTTAGACATTTATCTCACTTTCAAATCAACAAGCTGCTCCAGATCTGATAATCAGCCTCCACATCCTTTTCTCAACAGCTATTCATACCACTTTTTCTAATGCATATAGTCATGGAAGTCTGTAATAAAATCTCAGATGCTGCATATTTATTTCTATTTTTCATGGTTTATTATCCTGACATTTCAAATTGTTCTGCTTAAAATTTAATAAGGATTGTATGATGGAGAAATCAAACTTTTACATAAGAAATTGCTTCAATTAAATGTCAAAAGAGACATAAAAATTAGTTTTAAAGCCATCTATGCTTCTTTCTAAATACTCTGTGCAGAGGCTGACTCAGGAGGGAAAGTTCTGCTCAACACCTCCCCCTTAAATTTGAAAATTATTTTCTAACATGAATCTTTGCTGTAGTATTTCAACATTTACTATTTGTTGAATTTTATTTGTAAGACCTACAAGTTACTCTTGCCTTTTTTTTCCAGTGTCAAAGGCTGTTTAAATAGGTAATAGACTGTGTAAAATCAATTCTTGCAGGGTGTTTCCTTTAAATATAAATGCTTTATCTGTTCCCTTTTTCCCTCCTCTTTTGTAACACCATTATTTTTCCCTTATATTTCCTGTGATGTATCCAAATAGAAACTGTCTGCCTGACTGTATAGCTATAGTAAATATTTATTACCTGTATAATCTTTTTCACTTGTCTTTGTTTTGATCTGCATATTTGAACTATTCCTATAATTATTCCTGTTACTATTATATGTTTCTTTTTACCATATTTCTATGTCCTATCAAACTGCTTTGATCTTCTTTATTTTTATACATTTTCCTAAGTTTATATCCTCTGGCTAATGGCACCTTCCCTCACAACACGGCACTCTTCTGGCTGATTTCTTTCCCCTGAAGCTCATTCCCAGCACTTTTCTCCTTTTCAAACTCCTTGTTCCTATCCATTGCTAATCCCCTGATACCCCACTTAAACTCACCACCACATATTCTTCAGTCCCTTGCTGTTTTACCACATCCCCTTCAGCAGACTGATAATGCAATTTTAAGAGAAACTAAGAGACTTTAATACTGTTCTGATCCTTCTTGGATTTAGGCTTGTGGATAGAGCCAGAAGCAAGACGTGAAGGGGAGCAAGGGTGGGGAGGGGTGGGAGGGAAACAGCTGAGAAGAGACAGAAATGCAAACTTGATAGAACTTCACAGGCTGTTTACTTCCCAAAGCCTGTCTGCTCAGCTGGGTGGCAGAGCAATGTGAGCCACCAGATGTGCATTTTTAACACTGGTGTCAGCAAGAGCTGCTCAAGCAGCTTTTGGCCAGCAAATGAAGTGGGACATCATTGCCTTTCTCTGCAGCCAAGGTGCACCCCAGTAACTTAGCAATGCAGGGAACTAGGAAACAGAGCAGGAGAAGCCAGCAAAGAGTAGAACTATCTTTTGTGAGGACAAAAGTACTGAGGAAAAATCCACCGAAGCCAATATGGTGGCAGAAAGGCGATTGTCAGGCTTGCTTAAGGGAAGCCATGCATTTATTGAAGAGTAAAGGCAGGGCCAGATTGCAATGAGTTGAACTCTGCTGGCAGATGCTCCTTAACTAAGTGCAGTGCTGAATGTCCCTACTTCTGCAGTGCCCTTACTCCCCTCACAGACACAAAGACAAAAAGTCAGGCACTTTAGGACCATCACTCCAATTTTCTGCCTTTCTAAATTTGAATTTGCCATGAGTATCACCTCAGGTATTCCTTGCTCGTGTTCTATAACACAAATGGCATTGAATTGTACATTTGCATTTCTGAGTTTCTAGATCTTGAGGATGCACAAGTGGTATGGATATTTTCAGTAATCCAGAGCACAAAAAATAAGTTTTTTATAGTATAAAATGCTGTTCAGTACTGATAGGAACTTGTTCTCCCTGCAAATAGAGTGCATAGCAAGAAAGGAAGAATATATTTGTTTATGTTATGCTGGTGAGAGCACAGAGGAGACTGTGGCCCAGAAAGAGGCTTAACCCCTGTGCAAGATACTAAGATTTAGGGATTACATATATTTAGCAGAATTCAGACAGAGTGATTACCCACCTGTTAGTCCTTTCAAAAAATTGGCCTGCTGTGTTATATGTGACACAATTAGCAAAACATTACAGCCTGTTTCAATGAATCCAGGTATGTGCAATTTTCTCTAAAGTTTGATTTAAAAAATGATTGGAGGGGAAATGGAATAGCTTTTACTGAGACAGATAACAATAGACATATTGGGCCCTTATTATCTGCTATTAGCTTTGGCTTTCAGGTAGGAGAAAAGTACATTCTAGGAACCATTCAGTGTCCTACTATAATAATTTCTGAAACACATCAGTTGGTAAGAAATTTGACTTTTTGTTTTATCTTACTTAATATTTTCACAAAAATTATAGAACTTTTGGAAAGCTGTGTCAAAAGATTTGTTTAAAAGTTCAGCTCAAGAAAAATCTCAGCATATTCCACCAAGGAGCATTTATTAGCAACATGTAGAGCTGGACTTAATGCTCCAATTTAGGGCTTGAAAGCTGGGTTCTCCTTTTGACACTTTATAAAAGAGACACAAGTCTCTTTATAAGAGACACTTATAAAATCTTTGGTAAGTCTTACACAGCTTTTAATTCCTTGGATGCTGGGTATCTGCTTAGTTAGTAGTTCTTGGCCTTTGTTTCTTTCTGTGTGGTTTTCCAGTATCCATTGTGAAAGACACATGAGTCTATCAATGTGCTGAGGACACTGATGCCCTGGCCAGTGTTGTTCACTTTGGATTAGATGCCAAATTTCCCCCATGGAAGTTTACCTGACATTTTATGGCAACCAGCAAACTATTACCATTTCCAGGTGACATTCAACGCTGTCTTTCTTTCTCAGATATAAGAACATGAGCCTATTGGAAGGAGCTCATTAGGAACAAGGAAACATTAGCTCTTACAGAAGCAAGCCCCTGTTGAGCAGCCATGTCACACTTCGGCTGACCTTGGACCTTGAGGAGAAAACCTCTGTCTCCCTGGTCTCTGACAAGAACTTGTTTTCCCCAGCTCTGGGCTGACCCAACCTCACACCATGTAAAATGGACCAGCCTGTGGCACCACACACCAGAAAAAGCTATCCCTGCTCTAGATCCTATCATAACACAAATCATAGGAAATCTGCAGTGTAAGCTGTGATGTGATCTCTCCCTGGAGTGCTAAAAGCCTTTAGCTTCACCATTTTTTTCTTGGAGGTGAGTATGTCCAAAGTACAATTCTAGACAATTGTCTCTCCATTTCACTCTTGTTTCGTGAGAACACTTGTCTCTTCCTGCTTTCAAAACTCAGCTTTCTATTTTCCCTTCCCCTTACTGACTGTACTGTACTTTCTGCTTAACTCAAAGCTTTTGTAGCTGAGTAAAGCTCTGTATTGGTGATAGACCTGCAGGGTTAAGGACATTTTCCTCAGGGAAGAACTTAATAGTATCTCCTGCCACAAGAGAACTTGAAATGGTCCCTAGGAAATTAAAACAATTTATTTTTTGGCACTGAAAAATCTGTTTTCTGATGACAGTCAAGAGCCAAAAAGAGAACCACTTCCCTCTATCTAAAATCTCAGCCTTTCTGTAAAACAAAGGAGTCCTGTTATTCCCCTTACCCATTAAAGAGATTACTCTCAGTCTCTACCAGCTTCTTATGAGCTTCTTAAAACATGCTTTAGCCTTTGTTTCATTTTTCACTACAGTTTTCAGTATTATAAATAGTATGCAGATTCTCCACAGAAATGCAGAGGCTTTTAGCAAAGTTGTACAAGAATGAGACAGACGTAGGTGTGTCAACTTCCACAGAGTGTCAGATTTCACCTGCTGAGTCCAGCAGCTATTGATAGTAGCTAAGAACTTGCTTAAGAAGAGGAGTCTGCAGAAAATAGTGTGTCTTTCAGATGGGATTAGGAATAGAAAATTACTGATGCACAAGGTTACAAGGAAAGCAGGCTTTTTGGTTTCATAGCAGCTAATTTCACCACTCTTCACCTATGGTTCTGTCCACACTCACCTGAATTTGATTCATTTGCATTACCCTTGCTATTTTCCTACAGTTAAAATCCCTAAGAAAATCGCAGGAAACAAGAAAACCACATTCCCATACAGGTCAAACTCATTGCTTGACTCCTGGGTCAGAAATTATATCTTCTACTTAGCTGGTTCACAACCACTTATCTCACCATTTCCATGCCTACTGATCATTTTTAAAGCTGCCTGCTTTTTGTTGAAATAGCCAGCAGTGGTAGAGCCACTGGGCTTTGATTTCCTCTTGCAGGGAAAGCTCAGGTCTCAGTTGCCACCTTTGATGTTTCCTGTACTACTAATGACTACCGTGGAGCTCCTCTCTGTGGGAGCTATGACACAGAGAGCCATTTCACTACTGCTGTGAGCACATTTAGTAGAGTTCCTTGAGTATAAATATATATATATATCTCACTGAAAGAGTAAGCCCAGATAAAGGAAGGCACTTAATTCTATACAGATTTCAGAAAACATTTTTATTAAATTAAAAATTACATCTGAAAAAGCTGCTGGTTTAAGGAGGGAAAGTAGCAGGAGCCATTTTCTGTACTAGCTTACTACCAAGAGAGCCAGTGGGTACCGCAGACTCATCCATAAATTGAAACAAGAAACCTATTATAGCATCCAATACAGATCCATATTTTCAATAATCAGTTATGAAAGCTTTTGTGAAACATTTCCTTTTTATATAGGTAATCTTAATAGCTATCAAATTTTTGTAAACTCCTGTTGTTGAGAAAAACTAACAAGAGTACTATGACAAAACAACCAGTATAAAATATATATGTGCTCCAGGCTGGAGCACATGTATATTTTAAATACATTACAAAGCCACAAGTTTTACTTCCTGCCAAAAACTTCACTACCACTGAAATACTTTTTTTAATATCAGAATAGCACTAGAGGTGCTGAGTAGTCACAAAGCAGCAAGACCTAGACATTCCTTTCATGAGCTTTTGGAGCTGGATTTAGGTGCCCAACTGTAGACACATGTGACAGCTTTAACCATCATTTCAAACTGGTTATTTTAGACCTATCATCTCTCTTGGATACTGTACACCATGTGGTTCTGCTGACACATTGTGCGAATGTTCTTGAAATAGATAGATACACTCTTAAATCATTATTTTCCTTTCATTCCATATGGTCTAGGTGCCCTTGACATAATTTAAAAATACAGTGCAGCAGCACAATTTAAGATAAACCACTACCAATAAGCCAAGCAATTTAAAATCTCATATCCCCTTCACCTTCGAACAAATCCCCCCCCAACTTACCATTCCTCTCAACCTTCCTGGAGGGGAAAAAAAATAAAATAAAAAAATGAACTCAGCAATATACCTTAAAAAACCACTTGAAATTATACTGTCATTCAGTAGTAAAGCAGATACTAAGATTCTAGATCTATAACATCCCTGAACCATAGCAAACAAGTTGCAGAGACCACAATCTTTCAAATGCAGATGATGAATTAAAGATATAATTTTGGATAAATACACAGTCATGCCATTCTGGTGTGTTGTTTGTTCCTTCTGCCTCACAGTTCCTCTCTCCAATTTCCTCTGCAATGGGCCCTATATGCCAACCCCTAAATCACAGAATTGCTCCCACACCAAGTTCTTTAGGAGGCTACTTTGTCATTTTTTTAAATCTTCAGCTTTACATGAATTGTGTCCTTATCAAAAGTCACTTGAGCAGTTAAGAGTCTGTGCACAGGATGGGCTCAAATCAAGCCCTTCATGGGGAGTTACGCCCTGCAGCGCCTGCATCCTCCCGACAGCAGCTCTACATCACTGTTTCAAATGACCAAGCTGCAGCACTCAATCTGTTAGCATTTTACACTTACTTTTCCTAGGTGCAAACAGCAAAGAATTGGGCCCTCCATCACTTCCCGTTTTTATAAGGCTTCAGCAAAGCGGGAAACATTTTGCCCCTTGTTTCACCCCTGAAACTACATCCCTGCCACAGGTTCACAGCAGCGTAACTGAGCACAGCACCTGGCAGAAAGCCCAGAATTTGACCCAGCAGGTTTATGGTGTATGGAGATGATATTAACACACATCATGAGCCAAATCTGCACTCTGGGCTGCTTAATAAAAACCCTACCACCTCCATCGTTGCATTTAACCTCTTATATTAACAAGAAAGCAGGCCAAACTGATCACTAAGAACAAGTTAGCCTAGGAAATTTACTATTTATCAAGCACAAGGATTTGTATTTCATAACCTTTGTTCACTATTAATAGCATTTTGAGTAACAGGAACTGAACAGTGACAGGTGGATTAACAACATTTCACTAAACATCTAGAGTACTTATTAAATTTATCATGTGACTGCAGAGGCACTTGAAAAATATAATCACAGAGTGAAATTTTCACTCTAAGTTAATACAAGGAGTTTAGTTAAATACAGACATCTTAGTAAATAATTGGTTTTCAGTGTCATAACTAACACTTTTTTCTGCATAGCAATATTCATGAATTGATCTTATTTTCTCACCTGAAAGACTAAAATAAAATTAGATAAAATTCTAAAGAGCGTTCCATTAAGATTAAAAAAAAAGATTTTACTTTCCTTGGGACTTTTTAGCTGTTTCTGTCATTAAGCCTAAGCATTTTCATAGAGAACATCAAGATCTTTTGAGACACAGAATGATTTCAGGCAATGTAAAAGATGGAAAATGTCATCCGTTAAATGACTGGTCAGCATGCAGTGGCAGAATGGTCACAATTCATTTTCTTGCCTGTATTCAGCTAATAGTAATTACACATATAATAATAAATGAAGTGAAACCAACATACCATACACTGAATTTATCCCTGGGTTTATCTGTACTACCCTGCCAAGCCCCTGCTGCTATTCCTTCAGCCAGGTTACAGTATATGACTAACAACTGAACACTAGTGCTGAGCTGAATTAACATCAATTAGCATTTAAATTGCATGTTTAAATAAGTGCATTAATGGATGCATGCAATTTATAATTCTCTCCCCTCCACCTCCAGTCTTATCTAGTGCTAAAGATTTGTCAGACAGCTGGTATCAATCTGCCTAATCTCAGACTTAGAATGACTGCTTGCCTGCATACATTCAGCTGGCACCCACTGATTAGAGGAAAATTATCCTAGGTTGGCTTTAAATTTACAGTGTGATGGGACTTACATCTTACTATCTGCATCTGGTTTTACAGCCAGCTTTCAGGGGCCAAATATTACCTGATTTACAATCACTTCCTAGTGCCTTCAGATCTGCTGCACTTCATATTAAGCCGGAGCAAATCTGGCCCTGTGTTTCACTCTCTGTCCATAAAGATATTGATAAATTGCCAACTGTGCCATGACATCTCTGCCTTCCCATGAGGTGAAGCTCTAAATATCAAACCATGCTTCTTCAAGAGTGGTAAGAGTAAACAAGAAATGAAAATTTCCTACCACTAAATGCTAGTGCCATGAATGAGTTCATTCTGTACACCAAAAGTTTTAGTGACAGATATTCTGGAGGCTTAAATTATACAGATTATCTCCTCCCTGAAATGAATTGATAATAACACCATAATATGAGGAATAGCTAGTGTGATTTATGGCATCTATTATTATTATTGTTCTTATTTTTATTTTATATCAATATATTACTATTTTATGGAAAAAAGGAATCTATACAACCTCAGGTAATGAGACAAAATATATGTTGAGATAAAACAAAAATCACTTCACAATTTTTTCTGTTTTGTTTGTCAGATCTGGCTCTAAGACCAAAATCAGATCAGTCTCAGCACAAAGACTATGAGCATGGGAGCCCATCTTCAGTGCACGGGTGTCCCATACACCCCCCAGAGCTCAGCTAGCACACCAAGCCTGCTCTCTAGAGATGCCTAGAGACAGACTAGAGGGTGTCTGCAGGATTTCTGCACAGTAACTCTGGGAATCAAGGGATACAAAAGAGGTTTAGAGTAAAATAGGACTACCTCCATGTAGTGCTATCAATATCAGACATAAGGGTCAATTGCATAACGATATGAATCCAGCTCTGGACCATATCAGTACTGAAAAGGTAGCACTAATACCATATCAGAATAAAATTTTAAAAGCAGTTTTACATATCTACATTGAAATATCATCTTAACTACAGTTAGCTGAGAAACACCACTTACCACAAAAAATTTACTGTAGGTAGAGATTTGTAGGTATAGAACAGCAGCAATTGTCTGATAATTTCATTTGGTTCTGATATCTGTCCTCAAAGATGTTATGCTATTCTTTAAATATTTCATGTCTATATACTGTCTTGAGATTTATTATTTATGCAATAGATGAAAGGTCCTAAACTTTTTCTTGAATAACACACTACTATGGCAAAACGACTCATCAAGGTTAACCATCCTTCTTGCTTACTACCTTCAAAAATTACATCCTCAAGAGGGATTGCACAACCAAGTCAGATAGTGTGGGCAAATTTAATTAACTAAATGTCAGAGTCCACAGTTGTTACAGATGACATAAAGAGAAAAAAGAGATAGGGCATAACCTTGAGGTACTTGTTATTGCTGCCAAATGCTTTAAAGAATTGTTCACTTGGACATGAAGCCTTCAGTCTGTGGCACAATTAATATGTGTGTGGAACACATTGTGTCACTCAAAATAAAATTCCAATATGATGTTTCTCACCCTCATTGAAGAAAGTCCAGGGTGTAAGGGAATAAAATACAAAGGCCTCTGCCAGAGCAGATCTCACACCCACACACTTGTTAGACAGGAGAGATCTGGACCCAGTGCTGCTCTTTAATTGCAACCACAGCAGGGAAGCCCAAGATTTCCCAAGCTCAGGCTTACACTGGCAAATGTCCAGTGACCTTGGGCTGGCCACATCTTTGTATCAAATGGTGCATCTGAAGATGTCCTCTGCCTTGCATCCAGGGCTGCTGGGTTGCTGGGAGCTGGCTGCCTCAGCCTGGAGGAGCCGGGCAGCAGGACCCCAGGTATTGCCAGGAAGACTTTTTTATGTCACAGCAACACTAACTACAAAATAGCTGTAGAGTCTGAATACTAAGCAAATCTATCATTCACTCTTACATCTATACTGGTTGGGGGGAATAAAATTTACTGGAAAGTATTTGTTAATTTTTTTTTAATCCCAAAAGAGTGATTAAAAATAATCTGCCACTCACTGAGCTGTTTTATCCTGTCACTGTTCTTATGGGCCAGTGAATGTTTGAGTTGTGAGCATCAGGTTTAGCCCCTAGATTTGAGAGAGAAAAAAGAGACAAATAACCTCAGGCTTGCCTAATTTCAGCAGGAGGGGTCCTTCCTGGTCCCTTCTGGGACCCCTTGGTGCCCATCCACTGCCACCCCATGGAAAGGGACAGAACAAGTCTAGAGCTTGATTTCCTTCACTGGTGCTCACCCAAGGGGGTTACAGAACTGCCAGAGAAAAGTGTAAAACTTACTGTTCCCGTGATGTCATTAAATAACTCAGTAACTGGAATGACCCAATGACTTAGCATTGTCATAAGAAACTTATATAAAATTTCCAACAAACTTGTTACAGGGCACCCATATTCATTTAAAACTGGCCTGTGAGTGGCAGAAGGAAGCAGCAAGAGGATTACGGAGCTGATTAAATTTCAGAAGCAGAATAAGGAATGAATGAGGAGTCACATAGAGAAATAAACATTTAACAGAACTTCTAAAAAGATCTGCAATAAACTAACCTGATCTGTAATAAACCCAAGAATAAGATGAAGGGGAAATTAGATACAGTGGCTTATAAGAATAATCCTGCTCTAACAAAATAATTGTAATGCTTATAAATGAGACAAATATATCAGTTCTCAAGTTTGAGATATCATAAATACACCCTTCAGACCATTAGTTTTTGGCACCACAACATAAAGCAATTTTGCTTTCTTTTAAGGGAATACTGGATATTTATAAAGTAACATAATAATTACAAGATAGTCATTATTAAGGCTTAGCATAAAATACTCTATATTTGATATTTCACTAAGATACAGTGGGGTAGAGGGATTTTTATTATTATTTGTTGAGAATCCCACTGAGAAATCTCTAAGCATTGATGGGGAATATAGGTGTTATTCCTAGGAGGAACAACCTTCAAAATTTTCCAGGCAGCTTCGCAATGATAGAAATTTTCCCATACTGTAATCACTGTTGGGAAATTGCCCTTTCTAGACATGTTTTCTTAGGCTTTGTTCATTATAGGAATGAGCTAAAATAAAAGCATGAGAAATGAATGCACGCAAATAGAATTTGTTGTTTGATTCACATTCACTGAAGAGTGTTAATGCCTTCAGAGATGTCAAATCATAAAGGCTATACTGCACAGAAGCACTGTGTGAAAGAAGAGATGAACATTGTTAGAATTCAGAAATAATAAAATAACATGGTTGGCTGGTTCAAGTGACACTTGTGATTTCCACCAGCTTAAAGGGTCTCTCACTGCTGATGCTTTGATAAGGATCTTGAAACACACTCTGGTAAAGTAGCCTTTTAAGGCAATTTTTATGCACAAATATCTTGCTTAAAGTATAGAGTTCTCATACAGTTGACCAAAAATTTTTTTTCTGAAAATTTGGGCTATATAACAATGAAGAGAATCATTTACTACAGAGTTAGTTCTCCAGTGGGCCCTGCCTCTGTTCCCTGGTATTTTCTTCTCCCTAGCAGTCTTACTACCTCCCTTAAATTTCTGCAATTCCCTTTTCACCTCACCTAGAAATACAGATAGGAAGAAGAAAGGGAAGACCCTTATTTCCATCTGCCTCACCTGCATTTAAAGTATCCTGCTGCATTGGAGGGAGGGTACTGGAAGCACTGGGCTCTACAAGGATATGGATGTATCAGTAGCACTACACAAAAATACAGTCATTTGCTCATGAAACTTTTCTTTTGTCAAATATTCTTAGAGATAATTATAAAGGATCAGAAGGTTGTTCCTCTTCCTGCTCAGAAATCCTTTTGTTTACTATCAGGCTAAGGTGCCAATCATCATACAATGATGAGATGCCAGAGGTGGTGCTGCAGTGTTGTTGTGTAGGGAAATTCTTTTTGCCAGCTGCCAAAGTGGTTTTAGGCAGGGCATGATGCAGACTGAGCACACAAGAGAAGGATTCAGAGAGAAAGGTCATTAGACAGAACAAAAATCACACCAACATCATGCTAAAATATAATGTGAACAGTTTCAGGTGCCCAGGAGCATCATTTGGCACTTTTTAAGCTTCTGCATCTCCTAGGTCAGGATCTTGTTCCCTCTGGTACCCCCGTGAGTGACACCATGACCCTTGCACACAAACCATCAGTAGATGTTGTGTCCAAGCAGCCAGGTTTTGGCAAGGTTGGTTTTTTTGACAATTTTTTTTTAAATTAAAACAGCTCCAGCTGGGATCACAGCAAAGTTATCCCACTTTCAGCTGGTTGAGAATGAAAGTAAGAAGGCACACTGCCTTGTTGGACATCCCATCAGCCTGGGGTAGTTAAAGAGAAGATGCCAGGTGAGCCCATCCGTGGGCCACACTCAGCAAACCAAAGCACAGCCAATGCTGGATGAACATTCCCAGTCAGGGATACACCCATCCTCTCTAGGATGGAGAACAAGAAAATAACCATATCCTGACTGTTTGCCACAGAACTCTGCATCCTAGTCATGCTGGGTTAGGGGGTAAACCTGATGAATAGCACTGCAAATGGATTTTAGGGCTACACACTTAAGACTACATACTGCATGTAGCAAAAAGCCTAACTGGGGTAGAACCTTAAGTCTGAAAGTGCTGAGTACTGAGCACTTTTATTACCCAAAAAGTCATTTAAAACAGAATAGACAACCAGCAGTCACTGATAGGCAGTGGTAAGCACTTGAGCATTCTCACAGACACTGTTCATCTTTTTAAGGAAAAAATGAGAAGTAAACCATTAAAACAAGACATATATGTTGCATTTAACATGAAAAATCAGCCTTCATTGAACTTGGATATGGCAATCTCATTTCTCATGTTTCTATGTGCAAAATCATTCACTACTGTATATTGAACCAGGAGGGAAGGAAGTGCGGAAGGAAGGAAGC
>VWYI01002051.1:50826-196531 GCA_013399455.1 Anthoscopus minutus | reverse complement strand
TTTCCAGTGGGCCAGAATTTCACTCTTTCAGGCTACAGCAGAACAGCAAGGCATACACAGCCCAAAGACAGCATAAGACATACAACATTAGTGGAAGTATGTGAGCTGTGACATGCAAAATGCTGAAAAGCAACCTACAAAACCAAAATTCAGTGTCTCATTTATTGCCTTTAAAAAAATGCTCGCATATTAAATTCAAATTTTATGTTGGTCTTCTTGGGATCTTGTGATATCACCACATAGTGGAAAGCCAGCAGATGTCTTTTTACACCAATTTACACAAAAGCACAGAGCTGCAACTCAAACTCAAATCTAGAGTTGAATACTTCATCAACAGCTCTGAGATCTTCTCTAAACCCCTGCTGGAATATTCATCACTATTCGTGTTTTGTAGGTAGTAGCAAACCTGAACAGAGAGTGCCACCCTTCTTACTTCTACCCAGTGGGAAAAAAAAAAGTATGAACAACACAGAAGAGATTTAAACAGCTATAGATATAAGAGAACACGCAAAGACCCATTACCACAAAGGTAGACCCATGAATTGTAAGAATAACCTGATGACCCTGGGAAAAGAAGGGAAATTAATTATGTTGCTTCATTGTAACTGCAGAAACAACACTGAAGAGGTAGAGCACCCAGCACCAGACTTATTAAGGAGAGTGTGCAGCAGGAACAATTTCATGGAGGTACATGAAATGTTAGCTCTTTGATTTACCTTGTTCAAAAAATTGTGACCGTCTTTTTAAGTTTTTCAAAGAAATAGGTTCAGATGCTATTTGAAAAATACAAAGAATACAAACAAGTCAATGAGGCGCCTTTTTTTTTTAATGACTATAATCACTGGATAAGAAACTTCTGTTAGACCTCCCACACACTGCAAGATCACTTCAGAAAAACAAAAAGCCTGTGAAACACAAAGGAAAACCTTAGGAGGCTACATCATGTTCTAATTAGGATTTCATTTTATCAGTGACGATGTCCAACTATAAAAACAGCACAAGTATCATACTCAGATTCTCCCCGTCTAATTTAAGCATCCTTGTCTGGGATGCCAAATTGGGATGAGGAGCCTAATGATCACTCAAGACAACCAGAATTCATATCCAGAGGACAAGTGATAACTTGGGGGAGTTTTTCTATGAATTGCCATGTGTATTCCAGCTAAAATGAAATACCAAGTTCCTACTTAAGGATTATTATTCCATTAGGAAGTACATGTACCTGGTTTCTCTCACTGCTGTCAAGTAAGGCTATAACTCCTCATAGCATCACATGCAATTACTGTTCATACCAGAATCATCAATATTGTTCTCCAGGAATAAAAGTAAAGTAAGAAAGTGAAAACAGCCACTAACTCCAAAAACCTCATAACTGAAAGAGGCAGGCAAAAATAGCAAAAAGCACTCTACACTCTTCCTGGGCAGTGAAATAAGTCAATACTCATACTAACTCAGTCTCCATACAATGCAGTAGCAATTATAATTAATCACGTGCCTACTTCTCTTTCACCCCTACCACACATTTAATTTACAACCACTAATGCAGACACAGGGGGCATTGTTGCAGCTTTGTTGTCAGTTCTCAAACTGCCTAGCAAGCTGTGGAAGCAAACTGCACCCAGTCTGGATGCAACAAGATCTCTGTGCTCTCTGTCAGGCTTTTGGTTTGTCAAGGTCTTGCTTCACCCACTGTATAACGCTTCCAGGCATTACAGGTTTAGTGCCCGTGCTTGTCACAAGCCACACAATTAGCAGATGAAAAGCAACAGTTGTTTACCTCTTTGTTCATTAGAGCCAAGATCTCCTTGCATTCCATTTATCAATTTTGGTTCTGTATCCTGAAATAAATAAACAAACAAATAAATAAATAAATGTCTTAGGCTCATTAGATTTGCAGAAGTTTATCCAACCTTGTATCTTCCCTGACAGGAATTATATGTCATGAAACACTTCATAACATTTTATAGAAAGATACAAAACAATCTAAAACTTCCTCAGTGTAATTTATAATAAAGCTATTGCATGAATTTGAGGGAATCAACAGCCAGCTGTGAAATGCTGCAGAAATAAACATTAGCTTGCAAGAAAATGCCAGAAGCCAAGATCTTCCTATTTCAGCTTCTTGGCAGGCAGGTTTTTATTTACTAGTAATTTGAAATGGAACTGCAACTTCCATTTAGGCTAATAATTCAGGTCAAAGTTTTATCTGAGGAATAAACACTATATATAGTCTTAGTCAAAAGATAGTCTGCATATGTTTTAATATTTATCATTCACCAATGTTCTCTCATGAATAGACAGCAGCAAGTCTTTAAAACATCTCATTTACCTTAATACAAACACAGCTACATCTCCATATTTAAGATGCAGGGTCCTATACCTGTACTTGTATTGCTTAAGGAACACAGTATTTACAAGTTCTCTTCTCCATCCTCCCACTATCAAGACATTACATTTTTTCTTCTTTCCTCCAACTCCCATGAACCTTCAAAACCATACTTACAGAACTCTGAAGGCTGCTGGAGAAATCTCTTTTTGTAGATATGGTGGAAGCATTTGAAACTTTTTCTCCCGAAGTTGCATCAATCCATTTATTTTCAGATGTACCTATAATGTTGGTAGCCATACCGGTGAGATTGAGTATTGGATGCCTTACATATGGCAGGGAAGGCAGGTCTTTGCCCCAATCTTTTTGGTATGTGGAGGATCGAGAAATTAATATAGACAGCAACGTCAAAGAACAGAACAAGAGCTAGTGAAAACATTAAAATAACACAAAAACACACAGAAGAGGTAGACACACAAATCAGGTGGAATTTGTGAAGATAGGAAAAAGGGCATTTATAGCAGACCGCCTTCCCCAAAAATGCAAGTATTAGTCATAAGCCAGGTAAAACTGCCAGATGTTTTGCTGATATGTGCTACAGCAGCTGAACATTAGAGGAGTTAGCATTCATTGGAAACTATTTCATTAGTGTTAGTAAGGATTGAGAAAATTCTTCCAATTTTACTCACTCAAGGTACAATGAGACTCATAGACTACCCAGGAAAGGGTCATTTTCAAGCCCATGCTCATCAGGAAGCACAGAGAGGGGGAAGAAAAGGCAGTCTAAACTAAACTAGCAAATCCACGAGGCAAAGACAAATTATGCTTTTCTCACATACACCATCATTTCTACTTTCCTTACCCTTCCTACTGAAAATTTTATTCAGTCATTTTCTTGCCATTAATCTCACTCTTCAGTTGGATTAGGTCCTATAAAGTGATTTATTTATTGTCTCTTCCTAACTCCATTTTTTTACCCCGGTTTGCTGGTAACTTATTTACCTAGCTTCCCACTAAAACAATGTTTTGTATTTATACTATGAAAGAAGTCATGCTTCCAACTTTGCTAAAATTCTTCTAGAACTTAGTAAGGGTTTCCTGATTAAAACCATGGCAAGTCAAGACATGCTACAAGGCATTCTGAATTATTCAGAATACACCATTCTAGAGAGATTACAGCACCACAATACTTGGGTCAATGGCCAGAATCATAACACACAGGTGCTACATCACCCACAAGCCTATGCCTCACTTCAAATGCTCCCCAAAGAAAGTAACACAAGATCCTCCTTCCCTGAAAAAAGGGAGATGGTGATTGAGAGGGAGGGCCTTTAAAAATTATTATGCTCTAGCAATCAGACCCACTTCATTCTCGTTGTATGGCAGGAAAGAAAATGTTGGATTCCTTTCTGCACTGGTTGCACACTTTTTTACCTGTCCATCCTCTAAGAAACAGGCCAGAGCACAAGAGTGAGGTCAGTAGTTAAATGTTTTGAACTTGTTAAGACATTTCTAGTGCATATGTAGTTAAAAAAGCCAAGTTGTGTTAAAATGCAACAGACATGCTGGCAAACTACTTAGCTTAGATACGTATTACTGCTGTAAGGGTAATAAGGACTCTCAGCTGTCAGGTACAGCAGAGACAAAGCTTATTTGCCTTACAGAGCATACAGTATCTGCCTGACAAAACAACTCACCATTCTTTCCGTATCGTCTGACATCCATGACCAGGTTTCCAGTTTCTAGTGCTCTGCTGATGGCCTCTTCCCACTGACTGTAGTCCATATGTGAAACCTTTGTGCCGTTGACAGCAATGACCTCATCATCTACATGCAGCTGACAAAGTGCTGCAGGGCTGCCTGCAGAAAACAGGAGAAAAATGTTATGCTGTCTCCATTCATATTTTTCTTTTTCTCACAGTTGTGATTGGAAGACAGTGGATTAAGGAATCATTCCAAGAAATGCTTAATGGTGGATATTTAGAAAATCTTAGAAAACTTCACTACACTGTAACATAAGCTCAGTAAACTCAAAGTAGCATTTCAATTTAGAAGTTATGGGAACAATAAAGAAATCAGTTTTCTGGACTTGAAAGTCTTCAGATTCTGGCCAGCCCATTTAATAAACAACCTCTGCGTTCAGTCTTCCCTCATTAACTCACCTTTATAATCTGCAATAGTGAGAGAGAGGCAGCATCACAATGTCTATTTCCATGGATTAGCTGAAATTCAGCCAAAGTTTGGGTAATCCTCTTATTTGTCAAAAAACCACCAGCTTGCACTTTGTTAATTCCAGTAGAAGCTGGCTTTCTCATATTCTCATTTACATTTTCCGAGCTCTGCTGACAAGAGTGTGCTGTTTTATTGCTTTGCTAGAATAGTTTGTTAGCTCTGGATTGGTAATTGGACTCAAGACATTGCTGAGTTCTGCCTAGACTTTTCTGGATTGTACTTATTTTATCTGTTAAGAGCAAACTTTATGGCAGGTTGGACTTTGAATCTACTGATATTTTGCAAGACAGGCTGCACTTTATACTTTTTTTCATCTGCTACACATTGGCAGGCAATCTCACTAGACTAAGGACAGAGAACATAGAGGACCAGTTCATAAACTTTTTCTCTTATTTAATTCAGAAAAAGTGGATGAGGTGAGAAGCTCAGACTCTCCAAGAAAGATTTCACAGATTACATATGAATGGTTCTTCCATTAAGAATTATTCCCTTAGTAGAATAGAAAATAGAAAAGCCAAGTAAAAATATAGTTAGGGATTGAACAACAAACCCTAATGTTAATAAAACAAGTTTGAATTACACAGTGGAAGTATTTTCCAAAGTAAGCAGTGAAATACACACATCTGGCTTAAAATATACCAAGAACATTGGTATTACATTACCCTGTAACATTATTAGAAACAAATGTGGACAAGTATGACAGAAAAATTTAGACACCATATGCTTTATCCTGAGTGTCTTTTGACTCATTAGCAAAATGCTGCTATAAGTCTGGCTTATCCACTAAGGATTCAGATGGCTTCACACACAAGAAAGTTAAGAAATTAAGAAATTCTATGCTTCCTAGAACTGCACCAAATAATGATTCATCATAGTTCACTAAAAAGCTACACTAGCTACCCTGCTAGAAGAACATGGCTCCATCTTTCTGCATAATTCTTAAAATATGGACTAAAAACTTCATTTTCAGTTATCAGTACCAATTGCTTTTAAGCAGTATTGTAGAAGAAAAGGTAGGGTTTTCATCTGGAGGAAGAAACATGGACAATAGTTTAACTAGAAAAAAGCATGCATTTCTAGGAATCAGGAAGGTGCTAAAGAATTATGGATTTCAAATCTGTTAATGGAAGGTACTATTAAGAATACTATTGAAGATACTAATACTGAAGTTACTAATTTCAACATCATAATGTAACATTTGTAATCATGTCTGATATTTAGTACCATACAGTTTAACCACATCTGGCCTAAGTCTTATGCTTATGATACAGGGAAAGCTTCAGGCTCCAGCACAGTCATCAGAACTCAATTTGTGTTTTGAGTTGTGGCAGAATAAGCCCCCAGTAACCAAAAGAATGTTGTGTTCATTTTATCCAAATAATTTTTCAGGGATGAGTCCGGGCTCAGAGGTGTGAACAGTATACCTCGGTTCAGTTTTAGGAAAGGAAGGGAGTTGAAGATTGCACAGCTGTTCCTAAACTATTCCAAGAAAGGCATATCCAGATCATACTCCAATCACACAGACTGAATGAATAGCAGCAGTCTCTGGATCTGGACTTTAAATAGCCAGAACAACTTAAACCGATCAAGTTCTGGCCTGTGACTTTGCCAACAGCACTTCTTCCACAGTCTCTGGACAAAAGGGCTTCTCAAGAGTGCAAGCCAGGGTGCCTACAGTGGGCTTCTGTCCAATTCACCTCCAGAGAAGCCCACAGAGACCAGCCAGAAATTCAGGTGCCAAAAGTCGTATGCTACCAGTTGTCTTTCTCTGTCCAGCTCCTCCAAAACTATAGGAATTAACAGTAATTTCTTTATATTCCTATAGAGGATTTAGTTTTCATTATATAAAATATGAACTGCTTTTATGTTTTACATAGGTTTCCCTGAAGGTTTTTCTTTCTTACTAGTCCCCAGTAAAAACAAAAAATACTCTTTTTTCCACATGTTCTAAGTTATCTCTAACCAATCCCCAACTGTTATTATTACAACAGATAAACACTATCTCAATGATAGAAAAAAATAAAACTTGAAGGATGTGGGTCAAATTTACTTTGTCCTACATGACTGCAAGTGTTTGATCAGACATGCACTCCTATATCAACATAATCTCAAAAAAAATTATTGCAAAAGGAAAGTGAAAGGGGAAGAACTGAAACAATAAAGATTATATGGCACTGGGGAAGTTGGCAGAACAATGTCTAGATTAATGACTTTAGGCTTTCTATTTACCAAATTTTTAGTGTAAAGGTTGAAAACTGTAAAAAAATGAGAACTATCCTTTTTTATATGTAGTAAATGGGTCTCACTGAAATGTGTTACAAGCTTAACTCTTACTTAGCTTTTTGAGAACACGTATAAGAAGTTAATTTTGCCTACAAAGTAGTTTTCTTAGCATTTTTAAAGGAATAGCATATGTAGAATACAGAGCCATCTAAAAAATATATGTGCTGGATATCGTCTCAAGAAAATGATACAGCTATAGTCAGGAAGACAACATAATCAGAGGTAGTATTCCTGGAAGCTTTTTCTGGGCTCAGGAAGGAGAAAAAAGATGACTAGAATGGTTGATTTGGATTTTCCAAGCCTAAATCACACTTGACCAACCTGGTTATCTTCACTGTTGAATTGACTAGATCTCTGTGGATGGCGGAAGAAAGGTGGTTACAATCCACCTTATCTTTAATAAGACCATTGACATGATATTCCACAGTATCCTGTATCAAAACTGGGATGGTACTGTCCACAGGGCAGAATGACCAGATGGGTGAAAAACAGGCTGGGCTGTCAGGCTCTGTGGGAAGTGGCTAATGGCTCTTACTCAGCCTATGGGCTGCTTACAAGTGGATCTCACCAGGATGTAATCCAGGGACCTACCCTCTTTAATGTGTTCACCAATAAGCAGGAGAAGGAGGTAAAACACACCCTTATCAAGTTTTCAGACCTTGCCAAAAGCAAGAGGATGGCCAATACACCGCAGGGCAGGGCCACTCTCGAGAGCAGGAACCTGACATCCAACAAGGCCAAATGCAGAGTCCTGCTCCTGAAAAGGACTAATCCTGGTAATGGTACAGGCTGGGCATTGATGGGCTGGAGAGCAAGGCTGTGGGGGCCCTGGTAGGGGTGGGGCTGTATGAACACTAACATGACCAATAGATCAAGACAAGTGACCATTCCATTCACTCAGCACTTCCTTTGCCACATTGACAATACTGTGTCCACTTTTGTGTTCCTCTCTAAGACAGACATCAATAAACTGGGGCTAGTTAAATGGCAAGGTACTGGGATGGTCAGGGTTGGAACAATTTGACCCATGAGGAAAGGCTGAGGAGTATGGACTTGTTCAGGCTGGAGAAGAGAGGCTGCAGGAGAACCTAACTGGAGTCCCCCCAGCACCTACCAGGAGGTCCCTGAGAAAGGAAAGCCTGCTTTTTATTGAAATTTATGGTGGGAAAACACAGAACAGTGGTTATAAACAGGGACAAAGATCAGTCTGATATGTAGGGAAGATTTTCTCAGAGGATAATGCCCAGAGAGGCTGTGTGGTTTCCATCCTCAGAGGGTCTCAAACCCACATGGGTAAAAGCCCTAGGACACTTGGCCTGAATTCTATCTTGACATTTTTTTGAGTAATGTGTTGCTAGATGATCTTCCAAGATTTCATCCAACCTGAATTATCCTATGACTTATCCTTAAAAATAGGAAATATAAAATTCCCAAGTGCCTAGCTGAAAGCATATATTACTCTTTCAATAGATCATCCACCTCTCTCATGTGTCATTTCTTTAAAGGGAGCTACAGTTATTGAATAAGGATACAAGATGAGACGGTTGTTGGAAGAAAATGTCCTGAACACAGCCTACACATGAGAACACCAAGATATTCATTCATTCTCAGTTCAATCGATACTTTGTGCTCTTTTGTGTGAGAATGGTAATAAAACATAACCATGATAACAACCACAAAGGCTTCTCCTCCTCCTCGGGACAGAGCCCATGTGGATCTCTGTGAACGACCAGCAGGAACATTCACTACCCTCAGATTTCTCCATTTCAGCTGTCTGTGCAAATGGGCAAACCCCTGTCTCCAAGGAAGGAAATTAAACCCAAAGCCTAGAAGCAGGGAAAGCAAAGGGTTATTAATATTTCCACAATCACAGAATGAAACAGGTTGGAAGAAACCACGGTGGTTCATCTGGTCCATCCTCCCTGCTTAAGGAGAGTAATCCTAGAGGAAATCTAATTATGAGAAGTACCCAGATATAGTGAAGAAAGGTCTCTTCACTTGCATTTGAAAAACAAAAAACAAATCCAAGACTGCTCATTAATTGCTGCTAGCATTGTCTCCTCCCTGGAAAGCATAATACAGGGCTAACTTAATTAAAATTTTCCAGTTATTTCTACTTTCTCAGGATGATCTTGTTTTAGGTGGAAAGAAGGGCACAATTCAATATTCCTCAAGTATTACTGGCAATGGGAAAGACCATTGTTTAGAAACCAAGCATTATATGTGATTTGCTTGAGTTTTTGTTGTTTTGTTGCTCTATTTTTAAAAAAAATCGAGTTTGTTCTCTGCAGAANCGTGTGTGTGTTAAGACAAAAATATTTGCTTTCCCTCAGTATTAAAAGAAGTGAAAAAACCATGCTGGAAATCAATTCAGAAGCTGCAATTACTTAAAAATATGAGCTGTCTCCAAAATTCAGCATGACTACGAAAGAAGAAATTGAACAAAGAGTATTAACTCCTAAGTTTCCTCTGCATGTGTATACAAATCATGTGAAGTGAAATATTTTAAACTTAGTTAAAAGAAACAGTCTGGATATTAGAAGCCTGTATTTGCCTGTAAATACTGTTCTGTAAGAGGCACAGTGAACAAATAATCATGTTTACACCCTCCTTGATTAGAAAAATGCATTTTGGTGTTTCTGAATTCAACCTGCTTCAAGAGATGAGGATTCACAGAAATGCTATTTTATATAGTATTTTTAATATATAATACTATACTAATATTAGCAAACTAAATACTGATTTTTCAGTTTTACACCTGATGTTTTAAAATGTTTGCAGCATTCATAGCAGCAAATGTCTTAATTTAGAAGCCTCTGCAAACTAAACATAAGAACAAAAATTTGTGTATATATATAAACATTTACCTTCTTCAACTGTCTGTACAATGGCTCCTGAAGAACTCCAATTTGTTGTAAAGCCAAAGCTGCGACTGTGGCCAGGTCTCTGGTTTATACTGATTCTCATTTCACTGTACTGTGTCTGAAAAATAAAACATGACACTACAGTATCTGGTATCACAGGAATCTAAATGAGGGAAAGTTTATCCTCTAAATAAGTGAGGCTGCTCACAATGCGCACTTTAATCATCTATTATTAGCATCATAGACAAAGGAAACAGTATTGAAGTCAGTTAACTAACTCACTTGCTTTTTATTCTAACAGGTGTGTTTTCGGTGTGCATTTATATTTTCTCTACACATTTATTTCTCTCTGCATTTCTCTTATTTTAAATCTTTTGCAACAAAATGCTAAAAAATGTAAGAACTGGGAGGAAATTAAACCCCTAAATGATTCGTCGTGGACTGTCTTGTGAATTTGTGAAATATACTGACTCCTCAAAGAGCACCAGAGATGTGAAAAAGCTAGATAACCATAATCAATTTTATTTTTTTCTTGCACATCCCACCACAAGAATCATCAGTTTCCTTTAGGCTCAAAGCTGCAACTAGATTTACTTGGGTGCACAATCATCTTGATTTTGTGTGAAATACTAGCAGCTTGCTATGGATTTGTGGTAAAGACCTTAGATAATAAAAATAATCCCAAAATCAGCTAAATACAGATCTTTGACTTTAATGGATTTTCAATATGCTTTCAGAATCTGAATCAAAATCTAACATCACCATTTTAAACAAGAATATCTGAATGGGGAAACATTTTGTAACACTTGCTTTCAATCCCACGCTATATTAAGAGCATGTGTTGCATACATTAACATTCTAATGTGAGCTCATTAAAAACTACTAAAATACCCAAATGCATGCTATGCACTTTATCAGCATGACATTGATATAAAAGGAAAAAAAAATAGATTTTTCTGTCAAACACTGTTAAAATAGATATATTCCAGCAAAATGTGCATGGAAGGAACACTGCACGTTTTCACATATGTATTAAATGTACGCCTACATTTCAGCTCCTTAGTGAACCAGCCTTCCTGAAGAGTCGGATTCATTTCCCCTAACTTAAAATATTTAAAAGTCTAGAAACCTATGCCAGTTCCTCCAAGCTCCTATGTTGGTAAGATGCAACAGGTAGCTACAGTGAGCACTGCACAAGCAGATGCAGCCAGCCAGAGTCTCAGGGAGGTGCAGCCAGAAGGGTTTCAGCAGCACCTGAGTACTGGATAGAGACGAAAATAACACTGCATGACATCATCCCAAGGTATCGCCTCATGTTACAGGAATGTTCCTAGGAAAACATTCCCCCTTACAGCCCAGGATAGAAATTAAGTCTTCACAGGGCAGCTACTGGCTTGCAAGTGCTCCCATACAACCAAAGCCCTCAGGTGAGTATATTAAAAGTGAATCTACTAAACGGGTTAGCACACTGGGCTAGAGAACACACAAACCTTTAGAACTTGAATGTGTTCCTGGAAATTACTACTTCTCTTGATTTTTTTTTTTCCAGCATCTCAACATGACTCCTCAGATCTACCTCTTGTCAGAGAAATAATGTGACCTTTTTCACTGAACTTTATTATTTTTACAGGTCATCTCTAAAACAGCGCTCCATAGACCTGGTATTATGGCCCTGATAACTAGTGAACTATATCAATCTCTCTGGCAATGACTTACAAACACATCAAATAGAACTTGCATTTCTTAACCTAGAGCTTGTTAAGATATATAACACAAGCAGGATTTTTTTTTTTTAAATTTTTACAAAATTCTTAAAACACTCCTCCCATCATACTTGTAGAAGGAAAAATTTATAACCACGTAACTAATGACAGGAGAAAACCAAACGGATCTAATACGTGCTATTCTCACTTGCCTTGCTTAAATAGATACTAAGAACTCATATAGAATCTGTCAGTTTTCACTGATTAAAACAGAAATTCCTCTGCCTGTTTTTGCTACAAAACAAGAAAAAAAAAGGTAATGATCTCTTTCCTTATTTAGCAATCACAGTTTTAAAAAGTCATGATAAAGTTATTACAATGGCCAAAGAGGCATCAGGTGTATTAAACTGCAATGTATTTCTTTTCCATAAGTGATTAGGAATAATAATGTTTGGAAGTGAATGACTTTCCAAAAAGCTGGTATGGGAAGTGATTTCATAAATCAGCATCCAAGTCTTACAACCTCCACCCAAGTAACTGGCACAATTAAGTTTTACAGCAGGATCAGGAATGCAAATCTGTCAAGGGTTATGAACTGAATCATCAGACAGTACAGAAAGGTATCAAAAATTAAAGCTGTTGTTAGTGAAACATGCAAGCAGTTGGACAAAACTGCACTTAAGATACTTATTTCAAAAACAACACTGAAAGACTCAACTCTTTATCCAATAAGCACATGAACAAAGAGATGGTGATTTACTTCAAAATTAACAAGAAAATTAATTAGATTTAAAAAAAACCAGGCCCAAGCAACAACAGATGGAAAAAAGGATAGTATGATACTGATGTTTATGGCCAGCCTTTGAAAAGCTGATCTTTATTTTCCACCACGAGTTTAAAAGTGTAAATGAATGCTACAGAAGCTCAGATAATTCATCTGTCACACCTGATTATATGCACAATGTGCTAATTTGGAGAATAGCAAAAAACTTTGCAAGCATTAAACAATATGTAGAAGAACTATTCTGAATTAGAATGATAAATAAAATTAAGCACATGACAAAAAGGATAGGGAAAAATTCAGCAAAAGAATATTTTTTTCTTACCCAAATACTCTCTTTCCCCTATATTAATAGCAGGTCTCTGAGATGCCCTCTTACTACCAGAAAAATACTTCCATTTAGATGCACTTTTAGTTATTTTCCCTTTTATTTCACTGTGCCATTCAGTTACACCAAGTAATGACATTATTTCCACACTTACCGTGGATTTTGAATCCTTGAGTTCTGTCGGACTCGCAGTTTCTGCAGAAGATGCAAGTGAACGAGAATCAGGAGGAATGTCATACTCTGGCTTAGGAATACTGCTTCCAGCATCTTGATCTTGGGACTTTAAAGGTAATGCCAAACTAGGAGGGGGTGTTGACTGAACACCTTTTTCCTCCTCTTCCTCCTCACCTCTGCTTCTGAATGCACCAGTGGAGAGAGGGTGTGCAGAGTCTGGTTGTGAAAAGGAAATGCTGGTGAACAAGGCTGGAGCTCTTTTAGCTTTTTCTACTTCTCCATTGTATTTCTGAGCATCATCCATCTAGGACAAAAATGACAGCTTGGTAAATAAGGGCTTTAAAAAATAAATGCTTAAATCTTTTAGTGATCTTCATATTTGACAAAATTACTTCCCCCTTTGGAGCAAATTCTGTTGTCTGTACCCATTGGTAACTATCTACTTAGAAAAATATATTTTTCTCTCTTGAAATACTTGCAGAACAAATAGTCCAGACTTCTTAAGATAAACTTGTTAAAGTCATCTGCTTAGAATTATTTACATTCTTAGTACTTTTTAAATTGAAACAAATAAGGATTTAGGAGAAAAATATGAAAATCATCATAGTAATGGCACAGGGGGGAATCAATTTCATTGTTTCAGTGCTTTATAGAACTTTATAGCATAGGTGAAATTTAGCCTAGCATAAAATTTCGATTTCAACAAAGTCAGCAGAGCAGAGAAAACTTTTATCACCTGAAAAATTTATCTTTAACACTTAATTATATTAACTTGGCTCCAGATAATTATCTCCAACAACAGTTTTTTTGATAAAGCATACAAAGGAGACTCACTGCTAGTAACAAAAAGAGTATTTTACCAAATATAATTACCAGCTTTAATTCTAGGAGTACGGTAAAGCACAGAAACACAAGTAAACATCTAAAGCCATGACAGAACTGCCTGCTCTATTATAAACACACCCTTCATCACACAAGAGGCACTTTTTCCATAAAAACAAAACATTAAAACTACGGTTCACCCAGCTACTGAAGACCTCACATTTACAAACTTCAGGAATGAAGCGGAATTTTACCGTGAATGACCGTGGAAGTGATGAGATTCCTCTTGAGTGGACACCAAAAGGTCTTGGTGTAACCACAGATGTTAACCTGGAGGTATCAGTTTTCTGGTAAGTTCTCGGGAGAGAAGCTGAAACCTGAGCTGACCCAGTTTGAGCATTCACTGAGTAGCGAGTGGACAAAAGAGCCGGGCTCTGCTCCCGCTCCTGCACCGGGCTCTCCCGCGGAGCAGGAGCTTCTCGAGCAGCCGAGCTCTCCAGCAGGTTCTCCTTGGGTGGTTGTGTGGCATACATGCTTTTGCTGTCCTTAGTGCTGTAGGAAGTATCTTCTTCCAAACGGTAATCTTTGGCTGCTGACCAATCTTTTGCTGCTGTGGAAGGTGCTTTTTCTTCACTGAACACATCATCGTTCAGTGAATACGCCCAGTTGTGCTCCTGTTTCTGCTGCTCATAGGAGTCCTGATCTCTCTCCTTCCTATGGGAATAGAGCCTGTTAAAATACCAAAGTGACCCGACAAACAGGCAGGCCTAAAGTCTTCCAAGTAGTAAATGTTTAAGGCAGAGCATAAGGTAAATAATACATCCCCAGTAAATGAAAAACGTCATTTAAATACATTAGTATTTTCAGACATTTTCAAATCCATCTTCTTCCACCTCCTCCCCAGTTCAGCACTCCTATAACACTCAGACATACTACTATCACATTATCAGGCTGCCACCATGACAGAAATCTTTGCCAAGAAAATGATATAGCTATACATAGCTATAAATGATGTAGTTACACATACATTCAAGTTACACATCCTCAAAAATACTGATTTATTTAAAGAACAGGGATAAGATAGTCCCACAACATTGCCTGACCTGCATAACTGTGCTCAATGATTCTGCTCTATGAAAATGCTGTGCTGAATTTCAGATACCTAAATAAGACAGTGCCCTGAAATTCAGATAATCCTTATTTGCTATTCATTCCTTTGTCATAAATGAACAACCACTACAACAATAATCTTTAACACATCATTTATAAAATTCTTATTGATACTGAACATTCAATACAATTAGCATCCATACTTTTATTCAAGCAACTAATTTTTGTCCTCACAAACAAGTAAAAAATTAAAGAAATCCAAAATATTAGACTTATTTCTTTTATAAATGCATGCAATGTGAATATTGCTTTCAATTCAGTCATATGTGCATTTGAAATAAATAAATAAATAAATAAATAACTAGATGAATAAATAAGACTGTCACCACTAGAAACAGTACTGTGCAGTTTACACTTTTTTACTCTTCAGAAAGTAAATAACAAGATGAAAAATTAGGGATGAAGGGGAAATCAAGTAAACATTTACATTTACAATACGTTAATGTATGTCTGTGACATACATTAAAATTTTGATTGCAGTTCTCCACAGTGGCTAAAAAACCAGCAAATACAGTGGTAGAAGGAAGAGAAATAGTTAACTTTAACCATGAATAAAAAAGGCAACTATCCATTTCAGGGCTATTGTTTAACTAATTTAAAGAGAATGCAAATGTTGACTTCTCAATACTTTTATTTATGGATAGCAGAGTAAAATATCATTTCTAGAGAAAATTGTTTAACATTCTGTGCAAACAGCACATTAGAAAACCATATTCAGCCCTTCAATTGCCTAGATTTCTGTATTTTATTTTGAAACTAAAATTGTCAGGATCTCTGCAGAATCAGTTGCAACTTGCTGGTAAAAGCGTCTTAAAAATTCAAAGGAATAAAAAATATTCAGATTTATGTTCTTAAACATAATACTCCCATTAGGACAATTACCTCTCCTGCTGCATTTCTTTCAGCGACTTGGTACTCCTTCCAGACACCTCAGAGGCTCTCCTTTCAATTTCTTCCCTCTCTTCCTTTTTCTTCTGCAATTCTGAAGTGTAACTCTTTCTACGACTCTTCCATTTTGCTAGATCCTATTTAGAAAAACATGAATGTATACCGTAAGATTTTCTCAAGGCCTCATAGACTTACAGAGGCATTCCATTGCATGTTATTTATTGTCCTGATCTTATTTACATGTCTATATCACAGCCACATTTTCATGTACCTTTCCCATAAATGATAAAGGGGTTGTAAAGTTTTAGTTAGGGTTCCGGGATCATTGCCTACTTAAGTTAACAATTGTAAATATTTGGACTATATGCCATTTGACCCATTTTATCCCCCCTTAACATTTTCAGATTTTTTATGAAATACCTCACCCAATCACATGTAATTGAAAACTAATGTAAATGCCATCTGTATTCCTTTGTTGAGCGCTTTAGAGTTTGGGATATCATTATTTTTCAAAATCACTACTATGTTGGACTGATAGACTAGCTTGAGAATAAATAAGCCTCACATTCGAAATTGAAAACAGCTATTTCTGTAGTTTCTTCATTTCTGTAAAACTGCAATGTGAACTGGCAATATTGTCCATGAAATACCAGAGCTGAGTTAAGGAAAGTACTGAATATTAGAACTGAGATTCATTAAACAAACAACTATAAACTTCTTCTTTGGTGTTTTGTTCCTAATTTTGGCTTCTTGTTGATACTCATTGTCAAGCAGAGATTTTAATAAACTGAAAAGTCTTTAGATATGCTTATGATGCTGTGCAAAGCTACCATACAGTTTACAAGATGGATTTAAGACAGAATTATTAGGGGACAGAAGCCTCAAGAATTTGCACAAGGAAATATTATTTCTTCCCCTTTCTCCCAGAGGATCAAACACTCAGACATTCCAATCATTTCTCCAAAAATAGTATTGAAAAATTGCAGATAACACAAGAAACTATGCCCTAATTTCTCTTTATGTCCACATAAATCAAGCCTGAAGGCTTTATTACAATACATACAAAACTTATCCTGAAGCATTAATCAGAAACTTAGGATGATATTTAAAATAATTTCAATTCTGCATTAAACAGGCATCTCCACAAACTCTAGCATCTGCCTGAGATGAATTGTTTTAGAAGACAGCACCATGAATTGCTGCACACATGTTTACTATGGACACTGAAGGCAGGGGACACCCAGCCCTTCAAGCAGGATGCACAAGGAGAGGTGAAAAGCAGTCCTTACTTCTTGCCACTTTAGATCTTGTTCTTGTAACTGCTCTTTTATTTTCTGCAGTTCTTCATAGCGGATTTTGCGCAGTGTGTGCAGCTCCTCTGCACTGACATCATTCAAAGATTTACTCCTAGAAAGGGAAAAGAGAACTCAGCTTTACAGCATCCTAGCGCTCATTTATACGAGTGAAACCTTCAGAGAGAAAGAAAGATTTATATTAGTACAACTGAATGCTCATGAATGTTATTTTGAATGGAGCAGGAAACACATGGGCAGTTGAATGAGAAAGACTGGGATGCGTTGTATTGCCAACACACAAGTCATTATTTGAGCACATAAAATCAGGTTAAGGAATAAGCAGCTCTGTACATCTCCACTCTGATCATTCACATTGAGCTCCTCATAGGACACTGCTACTTCTGTCTTGTTATTCTCTTTAATGATCTTGTTTCTTTCTTTGTCCCAAAAGGCAACCCCTATCTCCAAATCTCCATCCTTTTACTTCTTTCCTGTAACAGCCCCTGTATCACCTCCTGTTATTTACTTCCTTAGGCTAATCATAAAATTGAAATCAGTTATTGATGTACATTTCCAAAAGATTAAGAGTCACTCACTGCTAAATGCTCAGTTCATGGATGTCACAGTCCCCACTAGCCTATGCTGATCCTCCCCAAGCCTCTGAGATGCTTTCCATTCAAGCTGGGATGGATATGGCTACCGTTTCCCTCTGGAACTCCTACTTCCTAGCTCCTTTTAATCCAAATTCCTCAAAGCTCACCTGTCATGCTCTCCCCTGCCACATGCTATTTTTTCCTTTATTGTTTCACACTACAGTGAAAAACATAACAGGACATTTAGTTTAGATACAGGACAAGCCTCCTGATGAGATCTGACCACAGCTTCTGAGACAGTAAGCAAAATGCAGGTGTTTCACCATAAGGTTCAATGGTGTAATACAACAGGAAAGCTAGGTTTCTGGGGCTTGGGGTTTCTTTTTTGTTTCTTAGTATTCAAAAATACCTTTTTGTTTATCCAAAGTATGAGTTATAGAGAGATATAACTAAGTTCCAACAGGACTTGAAAATGTGGCACTTCTCTGATATGATGGAAAAATCAGATATAAACCAAAACAGATTCAGCACAGTGCCTTGCTCTAATCTGTTGCATTCCAAGAGATCTCTGAACTAACAAACCAGACTCTCACTTCCTCCCAAGAGGCTGAACTCACTTTCATTGGTAACGTAAGACTGGCCTCTGGCCTCTAGAAATAAAGGTTTGGGCATTAACTCGTTGTATCTGTTAACTCATCTATTTTCTGAATGAGAAGAGTGCAAAATTCAGCAAAAATCATCTGACTGCTATTGCAGAAACTCTTTTCTTGTACAGCTCTTTTCCTCATTTTTTATGCTTAAGTTATATCACATGTAGAACTGTTTTGGAGTAACCAAATACTACACAAGGGTGAATCAAATTTGTCCCAGATGAGTTCAAGAAAACTTATATAACTATAGTTTCCACTTCTTTCTCTTGAGTTACTATATCTACCTGCCACAAAACAGGAAGATCTTGACCTAAAGAAAATATACCCTAAGTAAAGGTACAGTCATAACATGGAACTGGATTTTAGTTTTAATTTCAGTTTTAATTTTAAGTCTAAACTGAAAACCCTCACTAGTGACTTAAATTTTCTGAGTCTCCCTCTCCTAACACCTAACTTCTTCTGAAACATTTCACTCTTCTGGAAGTGTTTAGTCATTTGCCACATTCAGGGTAAAAATAGAGAAGCGAATAAATACATAAATAAATTTAAAAAAAAAAAAAAATTAGAACACCATGCATTCCCAAATACTTAACATGCCATCATACAATAAGTGGGAAAATTATTTCTCTTTGAGTCGCAGTTCATCACCTAGCACCTAGGTTCCCATCTGTAAATTTACCACTGAGCATTCAATAACATGGAAAATATAAAATAACCCCAAGCTATTCACCAATCCCATGATAAATACCACCGTTGTTAATTATTTTCAGATTCTAGCAGTACAGCCTCCAAAATAAAATATTTGTTAATAGCCTATTACAGTTTTTGAATGTTTTAAAGCCTAATTTAAATACAGAACAACAAATTTTTCACTTCAGCAGGAATAAAACATTAGAGCTGATTTTCAAAGGGCCTGATAACTGTAACTTGAATTCACGAGACAGCAGAGAACTTTTGCCATATACATAGCTTTTATCTCTTACATTCATTATGTAAATTGCAAAGAACAGAACGCCAAAGCATCATGCACAAGTTTTCAGCATGAGTTTTTAGCTACTGTGCATGCATAAAGATGAAAAGAGGCCAAAAAAAATAGCATTATGGTCTTTCAAGCTTTTATAAAACTTACCCTTGCTCATCAGAAAGCTTTTGAAACAGTCTGAGAAATCAGAAACCAAAAAAGAAAAGATTCAGTGTCTTAATATTGATAACAACATTAACACCATTAGTAGACTGCACTCCCACTAAGCGATGGGGAAACTGAAAGCTTGGGACCCAGCCAGCATGGAATAGCACATCAGGGATTGGACACCAGTCAAAAAACACACCAGGACTTGCATGATGGGCAAAGTTGGGCAGAACTGTCAGAACAAGGCTGCCTGCAAGATTCCAACACTTTTCATTTAGCAACACTACACATACAAAGCCTTGTATTATTTCTGCACCACTTATTCCAGTGCTGCTGAACAGCTGGATGCTCAAAAGAGACTCACTTCAATAAATTGAAATTAATGCCAGCTTGAGTCCCAACAAAAAGCATGGCTGACAGAGGTTGTTTTCTTGTTACTTCAACCATTTCTGATACTAACTGAAAGTAATACTTGATGTGTACCAGAATAGAAGACCCTATATAGAGTTTAGCACATTAATCTTGGACACAACTAATCCAGGGCAATTCAAGAGGATTTTTAATATCCTTGAATATGAGTATTTTATGATATACCTGTTTAATTCTACTGAACGGATTTTTAAAACATGCAATATTTCCAAGCACTTCAGAAATATTTCTCAGTGAAGCTCAACCATTGTTAACAGTATTAAGCTTAAAAATTAAATGCAGCAACATCAAAATATCAACTGGAACACAGAAGTGTCTTAGTCACAAAGTAATGATGCACAGCTGGGAGATCTGCAACTTGCAATGCCGTATTTTCAGAGCTAAGTAAGCATCTGGAACCCCACTCTCCCTCAGTAAATACAAAACTCAAAGGAGAGATAGGAAGTACTTAAGAAACAGTATTCAGTCAGACAAGCAAAATTTTGAGGATACCAGGAAAGAAATAGGGGAAAGAATGAACTGAGACTATGTAAAAGCAGAGGGATAGTATTGGCAGAATAAAATATGCCATGGTGGACTTTAATATTACACAGATGCACAACTTGCATGCACCATGACTTTGGGCAGGCAAAAATTTTTTTTTTCACTTTATCTAACCATCTCAGAACTGCAGCAGGACAGTTTACAAACATTTTTAAACTTAGGTGCAAGCAAGAATATCAGAAAGTCCCTTTCCAGAATTTGTCGTTAAAGCATTCACGTGTTTCAGAAATGTTTTTACCTATTATTTTATCGAATAAAATAAAATATTTCTAGCTTCCATAGTCTTTTGAATAATCACTATTCCTGTTCAACCATGGGAAGAAATTTATGCAGAACTTTGAGCCTGAGGGAATGATAACCCATTTTGTCCAAAGTGGCAGCCTAAAACTAGAAAACTTTACAATTTTTTGTTGAAAATATGGTATTGCAGTCAAGAGCTTCTATTCAAAGCAAATAAAAAGCTTGTTCGAGGACGACACGAACAAATAGCAGATCGACACTCTATGAATGTATCAGCACAGGATGAGGCTTTTCTGAATGGGAAGGGTTCAAGGACACTCAATCTGTGCAGGACACAACCTGACCTCTCCACCATCTGCCGTTTCTTGTGTCTAACTTTGCTGGCCTCCCTGATTGCTTCCCACTTCTTCCAGTCTTCTTCACTGCAGGGACCTGGGATAAAATTTACTGGCTGGACATTGCTTCCCACTTTCCAAGATTCAATCTTGCGGGTCAGCATATCGTCCTTCTTATGGTGCAAAGACGGTGACAGCACTCTGCCATTGCTCTTCCTTTCCTCAGGTATTGCGTCTTTTTCAAGTAAACATAGAAATTTGGACCGGATCTCTTCTGGGAGACTCCATGGATCAGGAAACAGTGCTGGGTGATACTTGTCAGGAGCACCTGATAAAGGCACCTCTTTTTTTTGAGAGAGGACTTTACGAAAAATCATGTCATCCTTTTCCAAATCTGGAATCACAGTTTGGCCCTCTCTGGGTTGCAGAATTATCTCACCCTCTAGAGGAGGCTCCTGCTCAGAGAATTTCTTTAAATACCGGGGGTCTTGAAGAACAACTTGATTCACATGGAAAGCCCCAGTTTTCCGAACAAACAAATCATCATTTTCCAAATCTGGATATAGATATCCATTTTCCTCATCACCTTGCTTGCCTCCCGGTATAAAGGAAACATTCTTTCTACATTTTATGAGCCTAGGGCCAGAAGTAGGATCAATTCTGGTCTCCATTTCAGAAGACATGTAGTCAGTGTATTTTTGCAGGGCCTGAAGTAACGAAAACTGACTGAAGCATATAAAACAAAAGGAGGGAAGTAAAAACATCATTAACTAGCAAGGAACAAGCAGATCACAACGTATTGCAATATATATTTGGTTTAGACTTGCAGTATCCCAATAAGGACGATGACACCACTTGGCATTCACCACCACTGACCATAGCGCAGCACACACCAACCAACGCAAGGTACCCCGGCATCCTAGCCTGCTCAGAAACATCACACTTACATGCTCACACACAAAGCCAGTAATCCTATGCAGCATGTTACACTTTCACATTTACACATTTCAGAAGGCCAGCATCTTATGGCTACATTACGAGAGAACAAAATCCCAAACCCAATAAACCAGCAAAAGAGTAATAACCAAAAAAGCACAACATCACGGGACATGGTTTAATTTCATTCAGCTGTTGCATATCCAGCCATTTCTTTTTGATGCATCAAAAGAACAGCTCATGCAGCAGTATCAACCTGGGCTGATCAGAAGACTCCAAGATTTTTCCTTCTGCAATCTGTGACAATGAGCTTCCCACATACTCAGCAGTTGGCTTATAATTCTGATCCCTTCTGCAGCTGTTCCAGTCAAAACTTGATCTTGATTGATTAGCAATAATGGTAGAGCTTTGTTTGTAAGCAAATTCATCATCCTCAGAATCTGGTCTCTTTCTACTGTGCAGCAGCACAAAGAATGAGCAGAGGAGAAAACAAACAAACCATGAAGTCTACTCACTGAGTAAAATGCACAGTGGCAACAGTGCAACACTATAACAAAAATAATATTTCAATTATTTTTGGAAAAAAGAATAAAACATCCTGCTGCTACACTGGAAATGAAAACTAAAAACTTCAAAGTCATAGAACTACTACACTTTCTTTAGGCTTTGCACACAGGAGATACACAGGCATGCATGAAAACGCACCTGAACCCTTGAATCTCTTTATACCAGGGTTTGAAAGAAGATTTCTTGATTTTTTTCCATAGCAATTCTTCCTCTGGAGTCCAAAACTTAGGAAGAAATTTGTCAAAAGCAACAACGGTATTTGGTGCTGAAGAATTTAGCTTGCGAAAATAGAGATCATCTTTTTCAATGTTTGGGGTGCCTACTTCTTCCTCGTCCTCATCAAAATACCCAGATAATTGTGAAGGATTGTTAACTCTTGGTTTGTTTTCCTCTTTAGAGTCCAACTGCCTCTGCCTCCTCTGGTTACTGTTTAAAATATCCAACCAGTTAAGATATTTTAGGAGCAACTTGACATAAGGAATGCAAAAAGACATGCTTTTTGACTCAGGAGCTCAGCCTTGTGAATGAAGCATATTAGTTCTCAATTTCATCACTGCAGCACCAGAAATAATAAGATACATTAAATTAAAAAAATAATAAAAAGAAGTTAAATGGTTATATCAGCATCCTATCTCCTCTGACAAAAATACAAAATTTGAAAGGAAAAGCATATCAAATTATCAGCTGTGTTAAAATGCCAATTAGAAGACTAACTTTATGGAATTATTTAAGGGCTGCGATTTAGGTAACGCAATAGTTACTGGATCTTGGATTAGTATCTCTGACCTCAGTGGTTCAAGCATGGCAGCTAGTGGACCAGCTGGATAACTTTCTCGCGAGCAAGATTTAGGAGAGTCATTGCGCAACATGAAATGATGTCCAGGTGCAGCAGAGCTTACAGGGCTCCTTTTGACTAGAAATCTACGATTTGCTAAGTCATCCAAAACAATGTCAGGCAGCCTTCTTTCGTCTTCTGAATCAGAGCCACTGTCATACTCATAGATGATCTGCAGGGAAGCTGGATTTGTGAGCCCACACTCTGCTCTGCTATTTTGGCAGGAAGCTACGGGATTCGTTTCACATCCACTGAAGTTGACCGAAAGAGGAACAGAATGAAGACAGTGAAGTCACGAAGACAATGGTGAAACTCAAGAACTGCCCACTAATCTCATCCGTATTCATCAAGAAGCTGGACAACAGAAATTCATCACTGTATTTTGGAAGCTTTAACAAGCAACTAAAACTGTAGGTCTATCTCTCATGAACTTGCATTTAAGACCACTTAAATGCATCTGGAGTGTGGCCAACTTCAAAACATTACTCAAACATCACAAAAGAATGTACAAAACCAAAAATTAAACCACACAACCACACCAGAACATCCCCCTCAATAAAACATGGAAAATCAAACTCTTGGCTTTTTATTGCAGCACGAGCAGCTTTTCTTTAACTAACAAAGAAGTAACTTATTTTAAAAATTCTAAATCAAAGCCCACTTCACTAAGACCACACACTAGTACCTTGAAAATGTTCCATCTGACTCAGTGAAAACGGGACTTGCCCAGCTCCTCCTGTTGTCTTCATTCTTCTCTGACCTCTTCTTCCTTAAAGGTGCTGGCACGTATGCTGTCTGCTTGTTTTTGTTGGGTAAGAAACGATTGAAGTCAGTGGTAGGTTTTGGTTCAATCACAGAAATCCTACGGTAAGACCTGTCGTCTTTATGGGAGTCATGCATTTTGGAAGGCAGTTCCGAGTCTGTGTCACTGTCACAACCTTAGAAGAAAGTGGAAAAAGGGGAAGATTCAAACATCATTCTCTAGACATGTGCTTATAGCTAAAACTTGGATCAAAGTCTTCTAAAATCACTTTAACTCTGTATTTGTGATGTTTCAGCTGCAAATTTGCTGAGCTACTGACAGAAGAGGTATTTTTAGAAGTCTATGGCAAAGCTGTGATAAGATCCACTAAGCTCAATTTGGTTTGCATTATCCTCCTGCATTTGTTCCATTCTTTCGTTATCACTGCTCCCTGCAGGAAACAAAGTGCTGGCCTCCAGACTGGAGACAAAAAACTGCACAGAAATTTTTTAATTAAATAGTATCTGCAAGATAAATTTACTAACAAAGACAAGTTAACAGCAAATAATGTAGCAATGTGGTCATCTCACCACATTAACAGCCAATAGAAGCCCAGGGTACATCACATATGTAACATGGTTAAATGTTGCCTTGCACAGATCAGCAATGCTCCACGGAGCCTCTGCTCAATGATTTTGTTATTCACACAACACAAAATGCAAAATCTTACCATTTTTGTGACTTTACAAGTTGGCATGGAACTTTAAAACCAGAAGAGAAACACAGGCTAGAGTGCTGCTTTAGTCACTATTTTATTTTTATCTATATTTTCATGACAAAGTACTAAAAGTAACAAATACTATTCAGTATTTAACCTAGGTGGGAAAAACCTTATTGAATATTCACAAAAGAAGCAAAGACACCAGTTTGACAGAGTCACCCTAAGAGCAAGGCAAGAGACTTTTGCAACTGGTGAATTTTAGGTGATCCCATCCAGATCTAATTTCTAGCAATTTCCCCTACAGAACTCTGGGAATATACCCTGGACATACACACACCCTAATGTGTCAGTGAGAGCAAGAGTTTCAGTAATCCTTCCTAGGACGACCTGTGTGAGCACTGCTTTTTTTTTACCAACTGTTAGAGGTCAATATTTGCTTAAGCAAAATGCAACTGCAGCCGTTGCAAAACTGGAGTTGACGTGCAAGAGGGTTTAAGTACTGGATATCCAAGTACCAGCTCCATAAATTGTCTTCTCCCACACTCATAAGATACATATCAACAAAAGATTTTAGAGAGGAAAACATACCTTCACTGCCACCTTTTAAGGTTATATCTGATGAAAAGCTTGTGCAGGATCTTGAACCAAGAGAGTCCAAGCTATCAAAGGAATCGTCTCTTTTATGAGTAGCTGAAGATGAAAAGGGCTCTCCCCGGTCAACGTACCAAATGTCGCCGTAGCCACTATCTCTCCCACTTCTGCTTGGCTGGCTGGACTCTTCAAGTGCCTACAAGAGTACATTTTGAAAGGTCTTTTTCAATAATTTCAGTAATTTTTAAAAAAACTTACACGACAACATACACAACAGCTTGAACAGCAGGCCTGATGAAAGGTCTTACATTTCTTTCATCACAGCCAAAGACGATTGAGATAGGGCTCTTCACAATCTACCACATCAATTAGAGCAGATGAATTCTAAAGTTCACATGAGTAGCAGAAGAATCAAAGTAAGTTAAAAATCATTCCTTTTATATAGAACTTGATAGCAAGCAAAATAAAACAAATTACTATGTTCTCCAAACCAAGAAGAAAATGAAACCCTCAAGAGACTGTTTAGAATTGCTGCTGTATAACAAACTATAAACTTCAGGCTATTCATTTAGTTTCCTTTTTTGGATTCCTTACCTTAGTCAATGCTTGCCCTAATAACTTCTCAAATGCTTTAAGACTGAGGTATGGACCATTATAATCAGGGTCACTTTGAGCTTTTCTCCCAAGCCAGTATAATGTAATCAAAACCTAAAAACAAACAGAAAAAAACCCGCCAAACTGAATACAAACTTAATTACTTTCCTCTCATGCCATCCACCAGTGTAAAAGAACCTCAGCATGCTGTTTGAGATGCTTCCACAATGAACTGCAAAATCTTGCACACAGTATTAGCTATGACTGCCACCTATCATGTTTATTCTAAAACCAATTAAAGAGTGTCATGACGCATATCATATATCTCAATTAAGCAGATGTAAGTACAATTTTCAACTATTACAATGATTTGGGAAAGTATGCTGCACATAGAGATCATTGTAAAATGGCATTAATTTGCATCAGATAAATCAGTAGTTGAAGAATAAGGCAAATATGATAGTACCATGAATAGAAGCATTTAAAAATAATTAATCACAATTATATGCAACTGTCTTACATTTTTCACTCTCCTGTTGGTTTCCTCTGGTCTGAAGCAGGGCAGAGAATGAGAAAAAGAAAAGAAAACAAAATGTTTTAAAATTGCTGACTTAAAATTCAATTATTATTCAAGATGTAAAAAGTTTCAAGACCAATTATCAGTCAATAATAAAATATTCAACTATGACTGCTTGAAAAGAAATAAGCATTTCATTTTAAATAGTCATAACTCTGTACTATTTCAATTGTTATATGTAAAGTAAGAACTAGCCAATCTATTACAGTTTCTGTTTTGCAAGGTACACAGAAAGGCTGTAGGCATTTTTAATTAGCTCTCATTTAGTTACCAACAAAACAGAAGTAGAAAACAAGCTGTTGACTTTAGGAAATATAGCCTCTATTAGCCAGGAAGATCAGAGAATCATAGAATGGTTTGAGTTGGAAGGTGCCTGAAAGATCAACTACTTCCAACCCCTCTGCCACGGGCAGGGACACCTTCCACTAGCCCAGGTTGCTGAAAGCCCCATCCAGTCTGCTTTGGAACCCTTACAGTGACGGCACATCCACCACTTGTCTGGACAATCCATGCCAGGGCCTCCCTACTCTCAGAGTAGAGAATTTCTTCCCAATAGACAATTCAAACTGACTCTCTCAGTTCAGTTATTCCCCCTTGGTCCTATCACTACATGTCTCTGTAAAAAGTCCCTCTCAAGATTCCCTGTAGGCTTGCTTTAGCTGCTGGAAGGCTGCTGCAAGGTCTCCCTTGAGCCTTCTCTTTTCCAGCCTGAATAACCTCAGATTTTCAATTCCATATGAAAGGAGATTCAACTGTAACTTTTTCCAATTGTATTGTTTTCTAAAGTATTTCCCTTAGAAAACAGAGAACACTTGAGTCAAGAGTAAACTTTTCAGACCAAAAAATGAGAAACTGAAACTGGGACATCTGGAGAGAGATGATGCAGTGCTGAAAGGATGGGTTTGGGTTCTTTTATACAAATACAAGTTTTTCAAAAAGTATTAAATACGTATGCAATCACTAACATTAGGGAACTTTTATATATATCCATCCAGTCTGTAGCCCACCTTGGAAGTATACCAATGCACACTCATAGTGGTCCTACTCTCCTCCCACTCATTTTAAGTGCAAGAAGAAATTTTTCAAATGGTAGGCTCCAAAAGCCTCCTAGTCCCCAGACATAAATATTCAGGGCTGGGCTGCAAACAGTGGTTGAACAGCATTGCTGCCTGCAGTGCCAGCAGTTATGGAAGAGCAAATGGCTTAAATAGACCAAAATAATTCTTCACCTGCCCCAGGCATTGGTTTGGAGCTGGTTTGGCTGCAAATTTCACACATAGGACAGTAACAGGGTTCAAACAGAAAAGCAGAGACTTCACATACAGCAGCAGAAGAAACATATTCAGAGCTCCCCAACATGCCAGACCAAACATGTGTCAAGGTACTTTACCCTGTTTTTGTCTGTCTAGGAAAAATGTAGCCAAAGGTTATGGGAATAAAAGGAGAATAATTCAAGAAACAGTTATGAGTTAGTGTAATGAGGACAGGGCCTCGTCAGCCTAAGCATCACTCTTCATGGAAATGGAATTGTCAATAGGATGTAACAACCATCAGGGACACAGACCATCCCTTCCCTCCTCCTCATTCTTCCCATTTTGAGAGCACCCACTCCCACTCAGTGGCTCTAATTGCCTTGCCCATCCCCACATGATAATGTAATCAGGCTATCAGGAACACCAAGTCCTGAGATGGGTCTGACCTGCACAGTCCTTGCCTGTAGCTCTTCCACTAGCTCATGCTTAATATCTCATTCCTTAATATCTCATGCTTCTGGCTTTGTAGCCAGTGACCTCTTTCCCACAGAAATGGAAGAGCCTTCCTTCTTTAATGTGAAACATTTACATATTTTTGTTTGTTTTTTAATCCCTTCAAAACCCATTGCAATTTGGTATTCACCTGACACTATTTTTGAAGAAAAAAAACAGTTCCACTTTTTTCCAGTAGGCTAATTTTTTTGCTAGTGTCCACGTTGCAGAGCACACCATAGCTGTGACCTAAGAGACAGGTTGATTTCCCAAGTAGAGAATGGAAAACTATCCTTATATCAGCATCACACTTCTCATACCCAGTGGAGAGCATTTTAAAGGTAGCATTCTTTACCCTCAATGTCTTTTGTTAGCAGAATTTCTGCTTTTGTTTGCAATTATAAAAGCAGAGGCGCTTGCTAAGGATGCCTTAAAGTTTGCTCCCAAACTTCAGCATCTCAGTAAGGAGTGGAAAACTGCCATTAGCTGGCAGGAGTAGGCATCCAAAAGGCTGCCAGCCTTCACATAGACTAAAGCCACAAGACTGAACACAATGGTGTCCACTTCTGCTTTCTTTGAGTCCTCTGGCATAATTTCAGTCAACCATTTTGCAATAGGAGCAATACTTAGTTGTTTTTGTATTTCAATAAAATTTCCTTACTGGAATAACTATAAATATACTAGGCCTGTGTACTTGGACTAAAACCAGCACAAGACCTAGGACATTCAGGTAAATAAGTCAGTTTGAGACCAAAAATGTAAGTAGGGAGATATTTCACAGACTTGAATGACAGACCCTGCTTCATTCCTGTTTCTTCTGCTAACAACAGAAGTAAACAGACAAGTTTCCTCTTAATTTGTGAAGTTTCTTCTCCTGCATCACTACTCTCCTCCTCTGAACTGCATCTATTGGTTTCTAAACCGTTTCAACAACTTGTCATGGTAGAGACAGTCTGAGCAGAAGAGAAGAAAAAAAAAAAAACAAGAGAAACCCTGCTGATCTAGTACACTGTTCCTCATTTTTATATGCACATATTAATTATTTGATGGTGCTTAACCAAGGAAAAGGATGATTCTGAATGATGAATGTACTGTCCTAAAATCTGTTAACACAGATTTTACAATTTAACAATGATAGGTATATAATTTTTCTTTTGGTCAAAAAAATCCTGATTAAAGGAGCAATAGCTTCTTGAAGACCTTACTGGAAGGTCTTAAAATTAATTTTTGACCTACAAATTTCACAGCTACATCTTCTCTGAGGCACGTAACTTGAGGAAGATGTAGTTTGGATCTGCTTGCTAGCATTCTCAGAAAAGAGAATTTAAGGGCTTTTAAAGCCTTTTATGTGTACAACCGGTACAAGCTCATCTGTGTTTAGCTGCGCATGCCATTGCCCAATTTCCTTCCAGGACACTCCATTTAAAATATCTATTGGGTAAATATCTATTGGTTAGAAGTGTGATACAAACTGAAGAGCTTTTAGGAGGAATGAATTTTTCCTGTGAGTATCAAAATAGAAAAAAAGACAAGGCTTTTAACTCAATTGTAGTAAATAAAAACACAAAATTTAATAATTCTACTATGCAGAAATTCTTCATGAAGTGTTATAAAAACGCGACTACTGTGAAATCTATGCAAATAATTCATCTGGAGTCTTGACTACAACTCTGAACAGCTATGGTTCATAAGAGGGGACAAGATAGAGGCATCAGCCTCAGGCATAACAAAATTCTGTGCTGCTGGAAGAGGAGGCATGACCCCACAACTTTTCTGACAAACTGTTACCTAACAGCAAGCTCCTGCTTTCACGTTCAACTCCCCTTTGCAATTCTGGCTCTAAATACACAGGGCTCCAACACACAGTTTCTCACACTGTATTTGAATAAACCATTTAGAAGATGGAGAACAAGAACTTCAGTAACGTAGCTTTTAAGCTTTTTAAACACTCTTGGACACTTACAACATTATTTTAAACATAAGTCTATAGCACTGAAGTGCGCACACAACTATTTGTGGACACATTTCTCATACAACAGCTAACTTAGAAAGTGATGGGGTAGCTCACTTGCTAAAGTATCTTTATCAATGCAAATAAATGCCAATGCTATATTCTTACTGTGAAGGAAGCCTGCTTTTTCCTGTTTTCATCCAAAGTTGCCATGGATCCCAGCTGATTCTAACCATATTCTTTATTAAATATTGGTGTAACACAATTTCTGGTTTGAATAGGAGAATACCTTTAGTTTTAGGTGGGCTGCTGCTTTGCTTAGGAGGGCACAGCCAAGGCTGTATCTTAAAACTAATCTGCTGAAAGAATTCAGTTCCTCCCCACACGACAATGCAACACGACTTCCTAAATCACTTTGTGTATTTTTAAACATTAACTTCTGTCTCTTCCCACAGGGTTTTTATATCTCCTTTCATTAACAATACAACCTTGCTAAAGATGTCTGAACTAAGCAAAGAAAGCTCCTAAATAGAGCAGTTAAGATCTTGCTGGAAAAATTTTATTATAAATTCATCTGCTCTTGCTACAGCCTCAGCATTTAAGCATTCATTCTGAAGCCTAAAAGAAAAGCAACGTCAATCTACCTATCCTAATGTCAATACCAAATCCCATCTAAGAAAGAGGTCTCCAAACTGTAAAAGCAGAATCCTAATTCAAAAGCATGAACCTTAAATGTTGGCAGCGGTATTAATAAAAGTTTACATACAACTTCAGGATTAGCCACCCAGGAAAAGATCTAATCACCACATGGAAGTCTAAAGGCCAAGAGATAACAGCACGTGGGGGTATTATAATAGTAACTGTGAAGCACAACTGCATGAATCCAAACTGAACACTGATAAAAAAAGATGTGAAATAACCACCTGTGGAGAAATAATACCTTCTGTGTAAATCATCTCATCTACGTCAATCCTTGAGCAAACAGAAGAAAGACAAATGGGACAGGAATAGCTCTCACTTGTTGGTGTGTGATATGCTTAGAGACGCAATACCTCTGGTGCATTTAAACACAACACCTATTGACAAACAGCACTTCCAAGCAGCACAGACCTACAGATTGTTTCTCTGATGAGGACCACTCTACAGGAATGAAGTGAAGTGACACAGCAGATCAGCATGCTGAACCACAGTTCAAGGAATTTATTCTCAGCTCCACTGTTTGCTCAAGGTTAAACAGCAGAATTAGTCACCAAGGCCCTAGCCTGACAATACAAAGGCTTTGGCAGCAACTCTAGCTTAAGGATTTCCTGGTCCCCCACTCTCTTCCAGCCACTCCTGTTTGCTGCCCCTTTGGTTATGCCAACACAACCCTGAATCACACTGTGGTTCCACGCTGCCAGAGGGTTACACCTGTTTCTGTGGGGTTTTCCTAATATATATTTTCAACCCCCACCAGCCAGCCATTAGCTGGCTGATCTGTTTTAGATTATGCTCATACAAGCAACTGCACCAGCACCATGGCAGAGACAATGTGTTGCTGCAGAGGAGAGGCCAGGGGCTTGGTACAGGAGGACTCTGCTCCAGACACCAGTACCATAAGAACCCACATGTGATCATTCCGAGACAGAGATGCTCTGTGCTTCCTGTTTTTAAGGGGTGAGGAAAGCTTGCTGGGATTATTTTAATGCATTTTGGGGCATTTAAAATTAAAAAAAAAAAATTGTAGACAATCATACACCTTAGAGAAGCTAGTAGGCCACAGTACTTTTAAGAAATTGTGACCTAGACTTTAACCCATTACAAAATATATCCACTGGCATGTACAAACACCTCTCTAGTGTCTCCACACAAAAGAGAAGTGCATTTTAAGAAGCCAGATTTTTTTTTATTTCATTTCGAAAGATATTTCAAAATTTTTAAGCAATAAACGCAATAGTTTGGATTTTATTTTTCTGACACGTGATATAGTTTTGTTTCCCCGCATCCTAATATGTGTTAAATTCCAGCAATTAGCAACTCATTACACCAAATCTACTTCAACACTTTTTTTTTCCCAGAAAGAACAATGTGGAGCTCAAGACCACATCCAAGATACCAGATATCTGAGCAAAATTCTGGAATATTACTTTAAAGCATTCCATTCACAGAAGGGTCTGTTCCTCATATAGAAACATATTTAAAAATAGTTATCAATTAGCGATTTAAAAAAAAAAAAAACAAAAACAAAACCAACAAACAAAGAAGCAAGTTTGAACAGAGATTCCTCCTCCCCAAAATGAGGGTTAGCTGCCAAGAATACATGTGGTCCTGTCCAAAGAGATAAGACAAATCTGATCCCATTTACGGGGAGAAAGAAGGAACAGAGACACTCCCACTGATAGAAAGGAATGTGCCAGTGACAAATGCACCCTGCCCAGTGCCTAACCCATCCCTTGGTGACGAATACTTCAGAAACCCCAACAGCTGCCAACCGTGCCTTCTGTCCCTTCCTCTGAACTACAGATCTCACAAACACAAGACCTGAACAGATTGCTGTTTAAAAAGTACTGGTACTCTCTCTTTGAGCTTCTGTCCATCAAGGCAGCAGTCACTCCTCCAAGATGTCCTTTGAAGGGCTTGGAAGAGCCATACCCTGGCCCAGGAGCTGGAGCAGATCAGCTCACATGGGCAGAAAAGCCCACTTCTCAGCTCTTTGCTGAGCTCCAGGCCCCTCCAGCCCTACACTGACCAGCTTCACTTACGATTTGAGAAAGACGTCGGAGGATTTGAAGGACGCCTGCACCCCTGCCGGGTATTGCTGTGCAGGAGATGAACGCTGCCTGTCCAACTAGCAGCGGGCTCGTGCTAAATTTCAACCTCTCTGGCCACCTACTCAGCTGCTATTAATATTGCTGTTATCAGATTTCACTGAATTCCCACGTGCTGCTGAGAATAGAAAGGCTCCAGTGGAAGATGTGGCTGCTGTATGGGTACAGAAACATAAGGACATTCCTCCAGCACTTGGATTCTTAGCAAATTGATATTCAACCCCTAGAGCCACAGTTCACTGCTGAGAATGCTGGAAATAAACCAGCCAGTCTATGGCTGCAGAGTTAGTGAACAGCTTCTGGAAACACACCTTTCTATTTGACTATAAAACACACATACATTTTCCATAGCAACACATCCGCTGGACCCAGTCCCACTCACAGCAAAACAGCACACAGAGTCAGGTACAAAATGACAGCAGAAAGCATTTCTCCGTGCCCCTACAGAACCCCAGGCTGACAGCAAGGAGCACCGTGGGCCCTGATGAATGAGCAGCCTGTCTCCACCCCGTGCCCCCACCTACTGATGTTGGGTGGAGAAGAAAAGCTCAAGAGGAAAGGCAGAGAGGGAACAGAGCCAGCCAGCATCTTCCGTGGGAACACATCACCATCCATGGCTTCAGAGCCTGTCTTCTCACATTGCCTGTTGAGCACAGTGCTTCTTTGCTGATCTCACCCACTGTGCCTCCATGCCATTCTGAAATCCCTTATCAAAACAAAAACAGGCACTTCTAGAAAAGTGCATCAACCCTGGCAAGTCACCAGACGATAACATTATCCATTTCCTCATGCTCTTTTCCGACCCCTCCCTGGGTGGTCCATCTCTGCCAGCTTCCTCATATTCCAGTCTAATCTAGAGGTTCTCCCAGAGAGAAAACTTGTATCCTGTAGGGAAGAAGGCACGCCTGTCAAAAAAACCAAAAATAATTCTCCCAGAAGAACAAGCAGAAGAGCTTCAGTGATGACCCGAGCACACCTTGGCTCACAGGGCAAGTGGTATGGAGAACTAACTGCAAGTTGTTGCTGTGGCAAAAAGGCAGCTGATAGGATCATGCATCTTTCTGCTCAAATATTAAGATCTATTAAAGAAAATTAAAGTGAGACTGGATGATCTCTGAGGTAGTTTCCAAAATAAACCGTTCCAGAATTTATAAAAATTAATGTAGAATTGTTGATCGGTAACTTTTTGTGACTTTTTCTTACTCCATTCCTATTCTTTAAAAACTCATCAGTTTCACTAATTACAGGCAATTAAACTGTGCATCTCTTGTACTGTTTTGTATGTTTGGTTTTTCCAGGACAAAATTAGAATACTTTGCCAATCTGTATTGGGTACTTCCAATTCCAGATCTAGACTGGCATCTACAAGAAACAACCCCAGCAGGTATTTTATTTCTCAAATCTAGTGGTCACATGCCATACACTTTGGCCAAGAAATATATGAACATTCACTGACTTTTATGAGAAAAGAGGGACCCTATGCACAAAGTACTAGAAATTGTGCAGTTAACTCTCAGCTCACAGAGTGTTAGGAATTCTCCAATCACTTTGTGCACACTGAAGAAGATTTTTTAATTTCAGAGGAGAAATTAATTCCTTGTCAAGAAAATAAAGCACTTTAATGCACACAGTATTTTAGATAAATTGATAGATAGCTATACTATCAAGTACTTACATATGCTATAGGCTTTTATATCTTCCCAGGTTTTGGATTTAGAATGTGGAGCATATGATTTTTCTGCATCTCTCCTTTTATCTCCCTGCTGCCTTTTTTTCTTTTTTAAAAAACTGTACATAGGTTGACCTTTGCACAAGGACTACATTAAATGTTCCCCTCCTTATACCTTTTTCCTTCCTCATACCTCAAGAATCAACATACTTGAGCTCATCCTCTTGATCATCAGGTTCATTATCTACATTAACTTCTCTTGCATTTAGTTTTAAAGATCCTTGACCTTCATTCCCCCATACAAATCTAGACCATATTGTATAAATTCCATAGATTAATTTGAAGACAAGTCAAGATGGGGAATATACAATTTTGCTAACAATCTTTCCAAAACAAATAGATGGTATATCTGGGGAGTCACTGAAAAATAAGTATCAAAAGAGACAATTAAGAGCAATTGTGTAATTTTTTAGAAATATATTCAAAACCACAAAAATGTGCAGCTGCTAGCTTGCTCAAAAATAGTTCAAGAGCACTAAAAAAAAATATATGTATAAAGTCTATTATTTGTTTCAGCTAAGCTGCAGCATCCATGCCAACAGCATTTTTTCTCAAGACATGACTGAAACTCATTTTCTCTGCTGCCTGATGCCTCTTTGCCATTGTTAAGTATTTCCAAAAGCATTAAGAGCACTACTCCCAACTCTCACACCTAGCTGGAATATTTCAACATCCCTGCTTTTCACACATAGATACAAGAAGTAATTTTTTAGAATAGCCCTCAATACTGACCACATTAATTCCTACCAAGCCTTGATGAGATATGCCTGTGCCAACTCAGGTATGGATAAACAAGTCACTGCAAGGTAAACTAGGGTAACAAATTTTCTACCTACCAACTACTCGTAGCAACTGCCTATGTGCACTCTCTTACATTCAACCCCCAGGATTAACACAATTGTTCAATTTGGATAAAACATTCAGAGGTGGTCCCTTGGGAAGAACTAGGATTTGGCAGGTTATACAAAATTGCTTGCTCAGAGAGATATTTTTATAGTATCTGTATAAAGGGAAGAGATAAAAAACACCCCAGCAACCTCCTTCATTCAATCTCCTCCCTTGGTCCATGCCCAGGGAGAGATTCAGTAAATATAATCCTTTGTTATCCTTGTGTCAAGCAAACAGGCAATAATGAAGTAGTGCCTTGTGTATAAGCAAACCAGTATACCACAGCTTGTAACACTTAAAAGCAAGGTTTACTCAGTTCCTCAGGGTATGCAAAAAAAAGGGAAAAAAACCCCAGAACTCAAGTCTATGCTGCATAATTTATACCAGGTATTTCGCAATGAAGATATCCTCTGATAAAGAAAAGGAGATAACTGACAGTAACCTGTATTGGGTATTGCTGTGTTCACACTTATGCTTACATCCAGTTTCACCGGTCCAAATAGGCATCTGTTTGGCTGCTGCTCTGAAAACAATTCAGCACAGAGGTGACTCAGAGTTACCAGCAGAAGCTACAGATGCCTTATTCTTGGCACATAAAAATAATCCAGGATTCACTCCACTCCAATCATCATCTCCTCAGGAAAGCCAAGACCCATAAATGCCACATATGTGTAGGAGGGATAGTTGTATCTTCTGGAGAAGAGGCAGTCCTTCTGCATTTTGGGGATACATGGAGTTTACAGTACCTGGGAGTCACTTCACAGATTTCCAATGGCTCATTTTTTCCTCTAGAGCAATTCCAGTGTAATGCTTTCCAAACTGTTGCACAGGAGGACAAAGAGTAGGGGCAGTGTATATGCCAGACCTTCTTTTCATTCTAAAATTTTGTTATATTATTAAAAAACAAATGCTTTTTAGTTCCGCATTTCAAAGGAGGGCTACTAAAAGCACAGCTTTTGGGAAAGAGTCATGGAGCTAGGACTTGGAAAGACTCAATTTATTGACAGAGATACAGAGCGAAGTGGAAGAAATGGAGGTACAAGGTAAGAGCAGCTTAGTCCATGATAAAGATTTTGGAAACAAGATAAAGTGACACTGCATTTGTCCTTAAGTAGAAGTAAATCACTACTGCATGAGTGAATCATTTGCTTGAGTCTCTATGCCTGGACTATATACTTTAAAAAACTACTGAGTTTTCTCAGTAATATTCTGGCAAAAGATTTCACAAGCAAATAAGAAGCACTGAAAAAAAAACTATAATGCTTCCTTTTTGGAATTTTGCCGTATTTTCTCTATGTTATTTTATGTTACCCCAGCAACACAGAGCACAACAACATCACTCATCACACAGAGCACAAGTGTATGAAATATAAACTGAACCTGACTTCTCTCTATTCAAGTCCATTCTCTATTAACTTAAGATGATCAAATACATCCAGAAGGAATGAGACATGCAGATACAACTGAACTTTATTATTTTCCATGTTTTCTTGATCTGCCTGCATTTGTAAAAATACTTATTTAGAGCCAGAAAAGAGCTCATCAATTAATAAAAACTTAAATATTAACCTATCCAAGGTTAACAGAAAAAAATACTGAAAGAGGATGTATTCCCTTGAATGAGCTCTCCCAGAAGACATGGTGTAAAGTAGCAGCAAAATTTAAACCAAAAAGAAGAAATAAAAATCAAGCAGAATTCACCAAGCGTAGTACACTTAAGGAAAAGCATGCCCTTTTCTTTTAGAGAACAGACAAGATCTAATACAAGTATATGTTATTTTCCACATTTCCTGCAATTCTCACCTCCCATCCTCAGTTCTTGAAACATCCATAATTAAGGGAGCTCCTTATGGATTCAGCTATTCTGATTCAGGCTTCTTATGACTTCAGATTTATTTCTATAAAATTTGAAATACCTAAATTCAATTTGTTGCTATCTATAGTACTGGATAAATATTACCTTTTTTAATTAGTTTTCTTTGGGTGAAAAACAATTTTTCCACCCCAAAAGAAAGTAGTGCTTTAAGGCTACTTGGAGGAGCCAAGTTAGAGGGTATTTTTAAACATTTGCTCAAAACATTAAAGTTTTTGGGCCAGGTTTTCTGGCCAAGTTTTTAATGTTGGAAAAATGAATGCTTTTTTACTGTAAAGTGAGAGAATGGGTAGAAGTCCAAATACTTGCTTTGCCAGAATGTTAGAAAACTTGTGTGGGAGGCAAAGAAAAAGAGAGGTGGGGGGAGGAGGAAAGTTAAGCTAGTCTGACCATATACCTCTGAAGCTGGAGAGTTTGCATTCATTCTGACCATCCCAACCAACTGAAACCAAATGTTCTATTAGTCACTTAGGAGTTTCTGTTGTAAAGTTAGAAAAGTCTGAGTATAAAAACTTGAAGTAAATTAATGATATGGGAAAACAATCCTAGCCAGGGAACTATAGATGATCTCACACTACTCTTTCACCAGTACTCATGAAGTATGTAATTTGTATCACAAAACTTGATGACTGAGGGAAAAAAGGTTTAATACACCAATTAAGACATCACCAAAATGCTCCAAAACGCTATTACAACTAAGTCTGCTGGTAGGGAAGGAGTGGAACAAAATGATCAGATTCTGCTCCAAGTGAGGCCATGGCAATATTCCCAACATATTTAATGAGTGCATGAGTAAATGCTAAATTAGGAATCTTCCTCTCATGAGAAAGAAGATACTACATGCATGCAGTCTTGGAAATTACAGTTAGTTAGCCATCTGCAGAATTTCGACAGCTGACCAGCCAGATGAAGCACTGGAGAAGTGGGCTCCTTAAAACACACATGGTGATTGCAAGCTATCCTTCCCAGAAGTCAATCAAATCACAGACCCAAAATAACACAAAAGCAACCCCCAGGCTCTTGAAGGGGTTATTCTACAAATACTTTGTCCAACAATCCTCATAATTTCTACAGGAAAAACAGGTACTCTTTTTCACCAAGGGAAGATTAACGGAAACCTTGATACTCTCATCTAGGAATCCACAACTCTGGAAAACTAAGGGTGTCTCAAAACCTCTGTGAAGCACAAATATTACTGCATTTAATCATTGGAAAGACTATCAAACTAATGGTTAAACTGGAAAGTATACCAACAGTGTCAGTTTACTACAAACTGCAGCTTCCCATGGGACAGTATGCATGCTGCATTAGCAACTGCTACATCCAGACCTGTTACCTTGGAATTGTCTATGGAATCCCTTTTGAATGCATGTGTTTGGCCATATTTTACTCAGAAATTCCAACAGCAACAGTACTGCCACTATATTCAGTTTTATAGTTTAGTGAAAAGCCAAGAGTTTACCATCATCCTGCAATTAGGACTGATAATCTAGACAGAATGAAAAATTAAAAGGCAGTTCAGTCAAATTAATGGTATGTTTCTCCTCCTGATTATACTTAATTTTACCTAAAACAAATTACAGTTGCAGAAGAATCACACAAAAAGTCATCTCAATCACCAATGTGCACCTTGCAACAGTGAGAATAATTACCATGATGTCCCCTCCCCCTTTTCACCTCCAAGCTAACAGAGCTACAAGAAGAAATTAACTCAATGTGGTGGAAGAATATCCAGTAGTATCTTCCAATGAGGAGAGGATACGTCAATCTCTTCTAAAGGCTTAGGAATAGGTTGCCAAATGGCAGCAAAACCTAGCTATTCCTTGACAGGCAGAAAACCACTAGAAAGTTCAGGAGAAAAGAGCAGGATGAACATACCTATACTCCTTGACCCACAGATAGCATGCATGGATGATAAGCTTCAGCATTTATCATCAAGTTTAGCTGCCAATTGGCAAACTGTTGACCAAATTATCCACGCAGCACTGAAAGAATTTTGCTATAGGCTGCCACTTTCCTACAGCATAAAGTTAGACAGGTGTAAAACGCCATGAAAAAATAACTAGGATGCTCTTAATCTTCTCTCCATTTCAGCGTAGATGCAGTTAGTGGTCCACTTCATCTGCTACAACAATATATTTTACATATAAATTTAACAGAAGTCCCTTTTGTAGATTTTTTTTTTTAGCAAGTGAACGTACAAAGCCATACAACAGCTTTCATCATCAAGGAAATGCATTTATGGTAGAGTAGGACAGTACACAAGTTTCCTAAGATGCCAAAAAATAGCTCATAGTGCCATGTAAGTTATGCAAGCATCATCTTTAGCAACAGAAATCAGTGCTATCAAAAGCTGTTCATGATATAACAAATCAGCCGTCTGTTGGATGCCAATTTATTGAGAGACGCCGATTCACAACCGCTCCAAAAGGCAGATTTACTTACTGCTCAAAGAGACAAATATGAAGCCTTCTGCCACACTGCATTTAAAGATCTTCCCTTAGAAAACAGCACATTGAATACATGTAAAAATATGTGCCCCAAATTTTTTTTCAGGCAGGAAAGAATCTGTGGAAGCTTCTGTTAGGGGAAGAAATCCAGAACTGTTGCGTGAACTCCAGACAGAATGTCAAACATGTAATTACTTGAAATATTACTAAAAGTAACATAGTTATTACTTAAGGCCCTGAGGGAAAACCCTGACGCAGGATAGGTACAGCGGTGAGTATACTTGAACTATTTTTTGCATAATAAAGTTACCAACAAATCCTTCAAAAAGGAAAGCCATGAGGAAGAGAATAATAAATGAAAAGCACAGAGATATCGTTCTTTGCAAAGAGAAAACAATGAACTCTCATCTCAAATGCACTCCCAAATTTCTTCTCCTTTAAAGCAGTGACATTAAAATTGATGAATGCTGATAGCATAGAAATCAACAGATCGGATGTGAAGTAAACAGGTCATTTAAAATACATAAATGCACATTTAAATTAAGTCTGTGCTGATTTTCAATTTGTAAAATCTCATATGTACTCATTTTGAGTGTAATACCAATTCCCCTCAAAAATAAGTTTACTAAGACATTCATAATTACAGAGCAGTTTACACAAATAAAAATAGTTTTTAAATTCTACTTCCTTCACAAAGCTTTTATTTTTGCTAATTTTAGCTTGCATAGAGGATCCTGTGTTTCATGGGTACAACCAAGGCTTGCCAAAGTTCTTTCATAAGTTGAAGGCTGGCCAGTGAGCACCACCAGCAGTAATAGAGCTTTAGTTAAAACAAAACATAATTCCCTTTGAAAAATTGAGCATATAACTATCCAATGAACACAATATCACAGTATTCACACTCTTAGGTAATTATTAATGTTGTTGCAGGCACAAAGATTAGAATGGATTGAAATTTTCTGTATTTAATGAGACAACTTTTTCTGCCCTCCCTCTTCTAAAGGTTTTAAGTTGACCATCTATACCCTGTTTGTTATACTCTTCTCTTTGTTCCTGCATCTTGCTGTGTTGACTATCATTTGAAAGAGTCCACACTTTCAAATTCAGGCCGTAAACTGATCTCTGCTGTATCATCTACCACTAGGGGAAGTACAACGTATTGTTTTCTAAGAACTACCCACTAATTATTTTTTTGTACATAAGGATTGGGGCATTACACACTTTAACAAGCAAATGCATGGAAACCTGTACAGCTACCTTTTGTAATACCATTAAAGACTAACCTTTCATAACTGTCAACTGCTCTCTACTTCAAAGCATTCACTCTTTGAAGCTGACCTGGTGTTGCTGTTTGTTTTGTGAGTTGCCTGGCAGAGACATCTGAGCAATGGAGAATGAAAGCAGCGGGAAAGCATCTTTCCTGAGTATCCCAAATTAGCTGAAGAGTTACAGAAGGCCAAATAACAGCAGTTGTGGTATACAGACTACCTACAAACTAGAAGGAACTAGAAACAAAGAGCCACCTCCTCTTCATTTACAGTAAAAGCAGATTATGCAATTTTTCACATGTAACATGAAAAAAAAATCTTGATGCACTTGTTTTGAAACTGTAGGGAGTCTTCACAATTTAAAACTGTATTATCAATTCATGTGTGAGGATAGGCAAAACCCTCCAATCTTTAGTAGTTTTCTTCCACTGTGTTCACTGCTGCTTACTTTAGCTTTTAAGGAGGACAGCCTCTCCTGTGACTGCAGATGCACAAATAACAGTAACACGTTCCATTAAATGTTGAATGCCAAAACCTACATGCAATTAAGCTTGGCCAAACAGTTTCTCCAAGCTTGAACATATCTGCTTTCCTGACAAAAATTCTGCAAACAAAAGCTCCTTCTATAAGTAATGTACACGTGCCTTTGGTACACGTCCATCAAAAAGATTCCTGCCCTGGGAGATGAATGCAGGCTGCTGCTCTCTCCCCCATTTGACTGATCAGACAGTAATAAGTCATTTTTAAATGATGGGAACCACACAAACACATTCTTGGACAACAGGTGGCAAACAGAAATTTTGAGTGTTCAATGCTTCTCCATCTCTCCTGAACCTTAATTAAGATACAATCACAGATTTGTTTAGGTTAGAAAAGACCTTTAAGATCATTGAGTCTGACCATTAGTCAGCACTTGTCATTTCACCACTAAACCATGTTCCCCCAAGTGCTACAGCTACAAGTCTCCTAAGTATCTCCAAGGATGGTGCCTACCACTGCCCTGGACAATCTGTTCTAATGCTTCACCAGCGTTTAATTGAAGAAAATTTTCCTAAACCCCAGTCCTAAACCACACAATTGCTCGGCTATTTGGCACAATTTGAGGCCATTTCTTCTTGGCCTGTCACTTGTTACTCTGGAGAAGAGACTGACCCCCACCTGGCTGCACCCTCCTTTCAGGCAGTTCTGGAGAACAATAAGGTCCCCCTTGCAGGCCTCCTTTTATCCAGGCTAAATATCCCCAGCTCCCTCAGGTGCTCCTCATTAGACTTGTGCTCCACACCCTTCCCCAGCTCCATTGCCCTTCTCTGGGCACATTCCAGCACCTCAATGTCTTTCTTGTAGTGAGGGGCCCAAAACTGAACACAGGATTTAAAGTGCACTCTCACCAGTGCCGAGTACATGGAGACAATCACTGCCTGGCCCTGCTGGCCACACTATTGCTGATACAGACCAGGATGCCATTGGCCTTCTTGGCCACCTGAGCACACACTGGCTCACATTCAGCTGGCTGTCAACCAGCACCCCAAGGTCCTTTTCCGCTGGGCAGCTTTCCAGCCACTCTTCCCCAAGCATTGAATGCTGAGACCCAAGACCAGGACCTGGCACTTCACCTTGTTGAACCTTATCCAACTGGCCTCAGCCCATCCATCCAGCCTGTCCAGAGCCTTCCTACCCTCCACAGATCAATGCTCCTGCCCAGATTGGTGTCATCTGCAAACTGATTGAGGGTGCAACTTCCTTTTCCCACCTCATCTGCCCTTTCACTGCAGTGCCCCATGGTATAAACACACTTTCTGAGGAAACCAAGTACCAGCACTTCAATCCAGCTTTTCTCCTGGTAAAAATCATACTGTCCAATCAAAGAAAGGAATTTTAACAAGCAACTTTGGCCCACACCTGACACAGCACAAGCACAGAGCACCTGCCTTAGTCCTCCTGTGCTGGCAGCCTCGTGCACACTGAGAGCAGCTGCTGGGCCACCCATTGCTCACACAGCACCCAAGCAAGCAAAACTCAAGCACTCAGACTCATGCTGTTTTGGTGCCACCATTCCCTGGATTTGTAGGTTTAAAACTTATCCTAGCAATGGAAAAAAACCATACAGAACAAAAAATAGAAGAAATTTACAAATGCATTCATGTCATTTTGGTTGTGATCACAATGCCAGACCCTGGATAACTAGGGATTTCTGTATAGGTTATTTATCAAACTAGCTTATTGAATACATTCAGAAATTATTCCAGCGGTATTAGAGAAAATGGAATTAGAGTAAGGACTTTGCTTACAGGTCTAAGAGGAACATGCTTCAGAGAGGCAAAATATTGTTTACAAAAAGAAAATTATATTTTTGCAAGAGATTATGTTCCTCTTGAGGTTATAAAAATATCACAATGAAATGGCAAATACTACTAAACCACCAGCACTAAGTGACTTTTATATGATTTCTCAACAGCAGCGAACATTGAATACCAGAGGCGAGCTCAGATTTCAAAGAATAAAATGTTCTGCACACAGAGAGAGGGTTTTGCAGGACAAGCGGAGCATCATTACCAATGCATCTTATTCTGTGCTTATTCAACCTGTGTGGGTGTGCCTTCTACATAACCATCTGATGTGTGATTTTACAGTTACACTTCCCATGCCAAAATCAGTAACAAAACCTCTTAAATTAACTGATCTTTTGAGAGCAAAAGTAGCTTTTAAGTAACGATGCTGAATATAGCATAGGCATATACATATACCAGCTTATTTGAACAGACTTTCAGCCATTCTTATGAATAATGGTATTCTTCTGAAGCTTTTCATGAAACTTCTAATGGCTTAATGAAAAACTATCATATGTTAAATTGCTAATAATTATTGATAACATTTTTTGCCTGTGATTGCATCACCTGGTGACATAGAAATATAGTCAGATACTGGTCTGGATTAAGATATCTACCATGATTTTATTTATCTTTTCAGATAGCTGTACATAAAATGTTTCACATTTGCTAGAACTTAACAATGGCAGATTGCTTGATTGATTGATCAAATCAAATTACTTGCTTCCATATGATTTGTGTTTGATTTTTTCCTTAGTTTTGTTTCTTGGAGCTTTCCATAGAGCTACAGAAGTTAAAAACAGCTTCTACTGTATGCAATCTTCCCAAAACCATATACAGGAACATTCACATGGGGCCAGATCAAAAAACTGTATCTAGCCCAGGATCTCATCCTCCCATGTAATCCCAAGTGGTTGCCTAAGGAAGAGCAAAAAAAGAGCAGGAAAGATTCTTCTCCCTTGTGGACTCTCTAAACTAGATGTGGTTTCCACCTAACTCTTAAAAGATTTCTCTTCTTTAAACTTCTCCACTATCCCTTGAATGCAAGTAAACTTCAATCAGCCACATCATCTGTTGGTAAGGAAGCCTACTGTCCCTTAATTGTTTATTCATATAACATGGCATGCAGTGACCAGTTGAATCACTTGACCACACCATCTGCTGGGTTTTTTTTGTTTATTTGTTTAAGCTTGCAACTTTGTCTTGCTCTCCCTTTCATCCATTATTCTCTCATTCAGGTCTCTCAGTGTGCTTAACTAAGCCTGCAGGGGAAGCTATTCCTACTTTTACTCAGAGAGATGCCATGAGGGTAAAGATATTCCAGCTCCATAGATCTGCTTTTGGGGGAATTTGAGCAAGTGAGAAAGTGAGAAAAGGGAAAATGATCCAAGTCCAAAGCTTCATATGGTAGGTATTAAAACACCAGCAAACGCCAGATTAATCACAGCAGCACAGTACAGTGCAATTGCTTTTCCTATTCCTAATGCTTGTTTCTGGAGTAAGATTGAGTCCTTTTTTTTGCTTGTTTGTTTGTACTTTTGTTTGTTTGGGGTTTTTCTAACTGGCACTGAACACTACCTTCACAAAACTTCTGACCCCTTTATCTCAGGCCTGAGCAGTATTCCAGAACTCATCATTTCATACACAAAATTGAAATTGTTCTGATTTTCTTGTTCTCATTAAAGTAACCCAAATTTCCTTCTATTTTATACATAAAAAGAGCACAGTTTCTGAAAAAAAAATGACCTTAAAACTACTACAAAAAGCTGTTTACAAGAGTAGTTAACACTGGTATATTTGGACAGTTTAGGATTAGTTTGTGGAATTGTACAGTAATTCTCTAACTCCACAGATCCGTGTTTAAAATACATCACAGCTTCAAGTCAAACCACACATAAATAAACTCTGCCTTCTGTTAGCTCAGGCATTTTTAGCTAGTGCTTTACCAAGCGCATCCCTCACCCCTGAAAATTATGACAGTTGAGGGCATCTTAGAATGTCAGGTCACAGAGTTAAAAAGAATACATTACTGCATCATAAATCTGACAAGCGTATTTCAGTGGTTATTCACAGGGAACAAGTGGCTGTCTGCAACTCAATAGCCTTTGCAAGAGCAGAAGTATTTTGAACTTGGACTCCCTTTCCCCGCCCCAGTTAAATATTTTATCATATAACGCATTGGAATCCACGTCAGTTGATGCATATCTGCACCTACTGGGTTCAAAGGTGTGTGCGTGTTTACATTTGCAGGACGTTTTTTTCTGGAAGGGAAAGAGGAAATATCATCAGCATTAGTCAGGTTTCTTACTCTAGTCCCAGAAACCAGCTGCAGCAGCTTTCAAAATTTTGCTTTCTGAGTTAGGTTCTGATACCGCGCTCCCTCCCTGGCCAGACGGAATCGTAGGGAGGGGATATATATACTAGAGGGCAGGGCTGTCAGGAGGACTGGCTCTGCAGGAACCTCATGACATTCAATAAGCACAAAGTCCAAGTCCTGCCCCCTGGATGGACCTAAACCCTGCAACTGCAGAGTGGGGTAGGGAGCTGGGCCTGGTGGTGCTGCAGGGCTGAACTTCAGCCAGCGGCCAATTCTGGCAACCATGGCCAACAGCACCCAGGGCTGAATGAAATGGAGCATGGGCATGCAAAATGGAGCACGGCCAGAAGGCTGACAGACCTCATCATTCCCCCTTTCCTCAGCACTTATTATGCCACCTCCATAATCCTGCTGCCTCCAGTTTGGCGTCTCACAGTACAGGAAAGACATTGATAAACTGGAGAAAATTGAGTGGAGGTCACCAGGATGTTCATGGCTGGAGATCTGAGCTTGATCAGTCTGGAGAACAGTCCTCCAGTTGGGTTTTCTTTTGTTATTGTTGTTGGGGTTTTTTTCCCCTTTGTTTCTTAAAGACAACCGATCTGTATCATTTAAAAGAAACATGCCCTTGTGTGGTTAAGCTTGGCTGCTATCAAGGGCTCTTTATTTCCAACCCTCCACCCCTTCTTATCATCTAAACATGTGGTGAGACATTATTTTGTTTCATTGGTTTCAGTGACGACATGAAAACAACCCTGCAACCCTCTGGAAATACAGCTTATGAGAATATTTGAAACTGCTATTTCATTGCAAATTTCATTCTGTAACATTCACAGAAAAAAAGAAGGCATTAATGACACTTTAAAGGATGTAATAAGTGTTCCAATTAAGCAGTAATAATAATTAGAACTGAAATCTCTGAAAGCTCAGGAAAAGAAATGGCCAAAAGTGGGGTTTTGCATGAAGTATGATCAAAAACTGTCAATACACGGTTCAGCTTTACTTTCTCTATTTACAGAGTATGGTTAACTGGCAAACTCTGTATCCATGGAAAACTTCAAGAAGTCAGCTTCCCTCACTATATAAATATAGAAGCTCTTCCTGTTGAGTTGTCTGCAGAAAAACTGACTGAACTTCAGCAATTTGGAAGTAAAATTCGATTCAGAATAATACAATAGTGAACCTGCATTATAAGCTTATTATTTTTCTAAGCCATTCAATTTCCCATATCAAATACAAGCACTTTTTTTGTATGGAGGAAAAAAGAGCCACCACCAAAAAATGAAGGCTTTATCTTTTGTACTAACTGCTACTCATCAAAAATGCTGTCTTCCCTCACGTGCATTGTTTTATAAACTGCATTTAACCCCGAGAAGCTAGGGGATTAAAATGAATACAGGTATTTAAGATTTAGATGGATTCCCATGGGAATTCTAAAATGCAAGAGACATTTCTGTTAACACAAACATTGAAAAAGCATTGTAAAGGCCTTCAGTAATAATGGTTTTGTAGCCCCTCCCCCCCCACAGTTATCGCAGAGATACTTTTGAAATGTAATAGGATCAAAAATTAGAATTTTGAACAAACCAACACAATTCAGCAGAAAGCTACTGCAATCTTCTTCAGCAAATCATTCACTTCTTTAGCAGAACTACCTGAATTCAAATATAAGTCTATGGCTCTGTGCCACTAGAGATATCTGAATTGCTTTTGATACAACTAAAACCTGCTAAATGTATTGTTATTCTAAATTGTTCAAACTCCTATACATGTAGTTACAGGTACAGAAACCCATTCATTCTTACAGAAACTCTTCATTCTTACTGCAAAATTATCTTCACAGAATAGGTAAATGGTAAAAGCAAACACTATCAAAAGTATAATCTCAAAGTGTAAATTATTAACTGTTAAATTACTCAACAGCAAAAATGATCTATCTCAAATATTATTCATAATGACCAGAAAATAGATAAAATAGCACCACACCCAACACTTCATAGACTTCACACTGAAGAATTGGAGGTAAATTTCTAGCAAGTATGGTCCAAAGTCAGGAACATATTTTATGACCTACAGCATTTTCACTGGAATGATTTACACTTTGTCCAGATCAGTCCAGAGAATGAATATTTTACACCTAAGCACTTGAGTTTCACAAGACTGAAGAAAACAAATTTTTTATTTTTCTCTGTATAATTGTCCTAAATAAAAAAAAAGTAAAACATATGAAATGAGTGACCTTGAAATTAGTTATGTCATAAAAATAAATAAATACAGCAATTTCAATATTTAGAACATAGCTATACGCAGGAAGCAAATACATTTCTTTGACAATGCCCATAGAAAAAAGAGAATTTACACACAAAGTTGTAGAAACATCTCTAGAGTCAATTGGAAGTGAGAGTGCTGCACTTTTCCATTTCAAGGGAACTGTCACTAGGAAACTTAGTTACCACAATAAAGGCCTATTACAACCATATGTGTAAAAAAATGTTATTTCCCTGAATATAAATGGGGAGAAAGCTGCATGCATTGTCCTAATTAAATTTTGGTTAAATGGTTTGCATTTCGGTTTTCATGACTCACAAAAAGCTGTCTCTCATTTGTTTCACCTCAGCTTGAATTCAAAGATAGTTTCTGGAATGCTGAAGCCTTTGGGATGATTGACTCTTCAGTCATATAGGTATAACCAAGAGAATTTAAGTAGGTACAAGCTTTGGTCCAATCATTTTCGTACTTCATGCACTGAAGCACTTGGCTTCCATCCAACTCACAACTTTCTATTCTACACAAAATAAAGAGGCAGGAAAGGGTGGTTCCATGTTGTGTGAGCTTTTTGAGTTGGCTAGGTTTTTTTTATTTTGAAGCCAAATTAGAAAATAAGTTTTTCAGCTCATTAAAATGCATGTTTCTTGGAAAAATCAGCACAGCAAATTCAGGTTCAGCTCTATCTTACTCTCTTATCATAAGCATTAAATTCTTGAGCAAAAAAAAATTTCAAGATGATAGAGTAACTAAGCAAATATATTAGATATGGGAGAACACAAATTCAGTATTATTGACAGAAAGCACCAGTTCTGACCTATCTGTCCCCAAATAAATCTGCATTCTCTCTCCTTTCACTGTTGTTTTTGGGGGTTGTTTGGGGTCTCATTTGTTTGGTTTTACATCTGCTTGGTTTGGTTTTTCAAGTATCCATTTTCAGGGTATTTGACTGTCTCCCTTGAGCAAAATATGACAGCTCTCCCTGAAGAACAAAATAGGATACAAGTTCCAAAAGAGTGTCTCATCATCACACCTCAAGCTTTCAGGTAGCCAATTTGTCAAATAGTTTAAAGAGTTGAGTGATACTAGTAAAGCAAACCTAAAAAAAACCCTCCAAAGACTGAGATGTGGTATTGCTTTTACAATTAAAGCTCTCCAAAAAAAAATTTACAAGAGCACTGACAACAGTTTCCTGCTCAGAAAAATCATAATTTCAGGAATTTCTGTATAGACTTCTTACTTCAGTGGTCTGCTCAACACTCAGTTAACAGCGTTAACATTCATCCCACAGAACAGAAATTTCACTTGGCCTTTGTTTTCCCTGAAAAAAAAGCACCCTGAGCAGGAAATACAAGTGGAATCAGGAAATGCAGCATATTCCCCAGGACTAGACAGGAAGAACATTCAAGTCACAAGAAACATCAACTACTATTAAAAAAGAATATTTTTTAATTCACTGCCTACTATATAAGGAAATAGCATACAGCTATTCTCTACCGCAAAAACCAGTAATTTGCTAAGGGACTACAGCTAGCACTGGAAGAAGTTACACTTGCTTTCAGCTGTCTGCTACTGTTTCACTCTTACTTTTAGGAATCCTATTAGACCAGCACAGTTAGTGGCTGCATCCAAAAGGCCAAGAGAAGCAATTTCATCACTGAAAGAAAGCATGGCAGTATTGCAATTTAAATTACAGGGCAAAGAAGAGAGGTACTAGAGGGCACTGTGTTTAACTTAACTCACTGCTAGAAGGCTTGCCTTCTGATAACCCCTAAAGGGAGAGAGTATCTTAATATGAGACAAAACTTGTGATATGCAAGGTAGTGATTCTGTACATATGTTTAAAATACTTAAGGACAGTATAATAGTTCATTCATCTAATCAGAAGAACATCCCATGATGGAATGACAGGTACAGAATATGTGCTTACAGCCATACCACACAGCAACTATTTAATTTTCTTAGGTTTTATTCTGAAAGCATGTATTTGCTGAACAATTTTTTTAGTGGTATTTTAAATTCAGAAAGTATTATCCCTGAATTGAAACAGACAGCCTGTCTCAAAAGCTCAGCTGAAATGCAGGAACATAAGGATGAACATGGCATGTAACAGTTGTTTATTTCTCTCCAGTTTGCTTTAGTTATATAGAGCTTTATGTTACAGGAAGCATGGTATTTTAATTTTTCCAGAATTGCTTTCTGTTTAGGAATTCATAAAAAAAAGATTATGCAAAAGAAACATTGAATGGATTAAGTTAAAAACTACACAAAATTTTGAAATGCCAGGGCCAAAGTCAGAGCTCTGTTATTTCATCTTGTGTATGCACTTAGTCCCACTTAGCAAAACTTCTCCAACAAGGTTTTCTGTTTGCTTTAAAGAATTAACACATTACAAGATTGATAATGATTATGTGGAAAAAATGCAGGCCAGCAAAAAGATGAGTGCCTTATCCAAATATCAAGTTCTGCAAGGTGATGAGATACTTCCAGCTATCTTGGGAAAAAAAATAAATCACAGAATGGTTTGGGTTGCAAGAGATCTTAAAAATCATCTAGTTCCTTGGGTTGCAAGAGATCTTAAAGTTATAATCTAGTTCCAACACTTCTGCTATGGCAGGGACACCTTTCACACCAGAACAGATTGCTCCATCCTCATCCTCAAACACTTGCAGGGATGGAACAGCCACAGCTCCATCTATTCCAGTGCCACACCACCCTCAGAGTAAAGAATTTCTTCCCAATATCTAAAACTAAACATACCCACTTCTAATTTAAAACTATTACCTTTGTGCCAAGTCCCTCTCCATCTTTCTTTTAGGTCCCTTTTAGGTGCAGGAAGGTCTCCTTGGAGCCTTCTGTTCTCCAGGCTGAACAACAACACCACTCTCAGCCCGTCTATGCAAGAGCTGCTCCCTGTTCATCCTCAGGGCCCTCCTCCAGAGTCCACATGTTTCCTGTGGTGCCTGAAAGCTAGACACAGTGCTCCAGGTGGGGGGCTTAGTTTTTGAGTTTCATTCAAGACATACTCTAAATATAGCAATGTACTAATAACATTAATTGGAGCCAAGTATTTTAATTTTCTCTATTATTGAAATAATTAGTACAGTAAAACTTCAACATCAGAACTCAGGGCTGCGGTACTTTAAAAAAAGTTTGCTATTTAGGATTTTGCAGTGAATTTTCTTTTTCTAATCTTAATACTTTAATCTAGTAACCCACCATTTTTGGGATTTAATATTAGAATTTAATTATATTCTTCAACTGGAGAGCTCATTTACAGAATTATAAATGTTTTTCATGTAAAAGAATTAATTTGCTTCAAAGATAAATTTGAATTTACACTCTCAGTCCGAGTGCTCAGGCTGCCTCCTCTAAAACTGATAATTGAGATAAAACTCCATTAGAATTGACATTTGGTGTCTGCCTATGTGAACTCCCCCTTTTAACTCCATGGTATGATTTTATTAAGAACCCTTCCACAGCTGGGAACAACTGGGTGTGTCACCCTTAAAGAGCTGGGTAAGGAAGTGCTTAACATTTTAAAATAGTAACCATGCTGACAAGTGAGAGTCACTAAGCTTGTATTACAGTCTTACTTTGACAGAACAGGAAAAGAATCAAATGAATTAAGACAATCTTGCATTAGTGTAAATAAATTGTAAAGGCCTTCACTAACCGCTGTGTCTTAAAACAACATCTCCAATTAGAAATAATAAAACTCTACACTGAAAAACAAAAATCAAATATACCAAAAGAACTGAAGAGGGACACATGCATTTACACAAATAACTAGCCACTGAAGAAGATGATATGCATATGACTGCCAGACAGGGTATGTGAGGAATAGTCCATCTGGATCATCCTTCTTGGAACACATGACATATTGCTGTACTATACTACTGCACAATAACTTCTGCAGATTTACAGAAAGACTGAACTATAAATCCCAGACATTAATCCACACTCCCATTTTCACTGGCAGAAAAGAAACCATCCATGCCAGGACCATTTTTCCACACCGCCCAACTACTAATCTTGCTGATCTGGCAAAGCATAAAGTTTGCAAGGCTTGGAGCAGCAACCAGTAATTTTAGTCAGCCTTTTTCACACAAACTTCTAAACAATAAAATTGTAAGAAGCTTTTTCTTTGCAAAAAGGATAATCACATAATCACTTGGAACTGAAAGTCTGGGTATATAAGAGGATTCTTGCTTTTCTTGTCCCATATTACTTCTAGTAATTATAGAAGAGGGTTTCACATCATGCTTGTGCATCATCTCAGTAGCAAGAGAAAACATAATACAAGTGAAAGTTGTAGCTTCCTCACCAGACAGAAAGGTAATTTTCTCAGAACAGATTCTGTTCATGAGGAACTGAAGGTCTTGACCTTAACTCAGGTGACACAAGAACATTGCACCACATAACCGTTTGGTAACTCTGAATGGCTTTGTGGTGGTGTTGATTAGACAGAGTGCTGTCAGTGAAGGTATGGTGAAAGGCAGCAAGCACACTCAGAAATAGACTACAAGCAGAAAATAACTTTTCCTGTTGGGAAGGGAGCCTGCCCAGATGGGACAGGATGGCAGTCTGAGATGCCAGCAGCCTGAGGGCATAGACTTCCCACAAGGTAAAAAGGAGATATCACGTATAACTGCCAGGCAGCAGAGACAGAAGAAGCACATGGAACACCACCACACAGAGCTCAGCCACTTCAAAAGGTAGGTGTTTCTCCTGAGGACCTGCCCAGCCTCCAGAGGTGTTAGATCAATTGAACAAACGTGACAGGGACAGAGATGCAACCTCCCAGACAGTGTGAAAGACTGGTTTTGCTCTTACATAAGGTAACAGCTCTCGTGTCCTCCTTAGCAGCAGAAGCAGACCCACCTTTTTAATGGTGTTTTCCTCTGATCAATTTTCGACATCCAAGGCAAATCAAGCACCTTGTCATACTTGACAGTACAGGCATGTGTCTTACCAGCACCCTGTTCTCTGCCATCTCAGCCTGTTAAACTGCCTTCTCTAAGCAACAGTTTATTTAATCTATTTTAGGCAGATAAAAAAATACCTTGTGCTAACAGCGGTGCAACAGCAGAGCACAGCAGTCCTCTTGCAGTGTCAAAATACACACCGCTTCAGGCACACATTAATGTTATCCCAAACAACATATCACAGCTGCTTTAAGATGTGGGTAGTTAGCCTCAGGTGATAGCAGCAAAATAAATTTGCTTAGGAATGTTAGAAATCCAAAAGTTAAATGCAATCTTTTAAATAAGTCAGCAGATGAAAAATTTTCCTTCTTTGTGACAAGAAATTATTTACTTCTAATTATGAAACTAGAATTAACAGAGGATAACACAAAAGCAAGACATGAAATAGTACCCCTTTTCTGAGGCCTAGCATCTTGCAAGTTTTGAAGACATTTGTACTTCATCTTGAATGTATGAAATTACTTATTTCTATTAAATAATAAAAAGACATCAGATAAAATTCCTGATCAGACAGCATTTCTCTCCTGACACAAATATAAATCTCTCTGAAAATCCTCTGAAGAATAGCTTGCCCTATGGTTAATAAAATTATTTCTATAATTAACTTTTCAATGGAGAGAATTATCTTTGTGTAACTTATTTCCTTCATTTCTTGAAATAAAACTTCCCTCCCATCCCTTTCCAACCTCCTAAATACATCAAAAGTGCTAGTATAGTTAGAATACCACTTTACAGCATGCTCAGATACAGAAGTTTTGAATTACTCTATAAGCATTTAATACACACTGTGGGACTGTCATATGATATATAATGTGTGGAGAAGCAAACTCATACTGAAACAAATCACAAGAACATGGTTGTATGCCTGGCAGCTCTTTTGATTCTAACCCAGACCCCCCGCGTTGCTGTCCATAAGAAGTACTCAATAGTTAAATCTGCTTTTTTGAAAAACACTAATTAAACCATTGCTGAGGAGGTATGATGTAAAACCTCTGTTGCCTCGTGACAACTTCGAATTCCAGCCTTACTCTCTGCTCACGGACCCAGGAAGGGAACCGGCGGTGCTGAAAGAACCCTAAAAAGCCTCGGTTACAGAGCCATCGGATGAATTTCACGGCTGGCCTCACTTGGGTGCCGCGGTTTAACATCGGGACAAGTTGGACAACATACCTTGCACAACAGTTTGCTATCTCGACCTCCCCGGGGTTCCAGCTTGTCGCTATTGACGCTGCTGAACACCAGCTCCTGACTGTCTCCAACCCTTCCCAGCCATTCCCTTGGAGCAAACCTCCACCAAAATAACTTTTGCTAGGGCTCTGTGGGTAATTTAAGCACGGCAGAGGTTACCAACCCTCCAGCTTTTGGCATGACGTAGGAACCAGCAGAGAGAATACCAGTGTACTGGAAGGGTGCCAAGTCCCTAAACACCAGATTAGCGAGAAATTACATTTCGGGTATGAGGCAAAGACTGGAAAACACACTGCCATCTCATGTATCAGACCTCAAAACAGTATGGACTTTCATTCTGAAACCAGGCAGAGAGCATGTCAACAGGCTACCACCCGATCCACCTACGAAAGATTTCTTTCTAATTAAAGCAGTTATATGTCACTTCACAGTATTTTTTTTCCCTCATGCATTTACAGAAAGATTACTGCCTGTTCCTCTTTGATAAAACTAATAATTTAAGACAGGAACCAATCCTTCACATGTAGCTTCACAGGTTTCCAGCAAAACCCACTAAAGATTCGTGGGTTTTTTTGGAGACAATAATTTCACCCTTTTGTCCCAATATAATAATAACAATTCATACTGTTCAAATCAAGATACCCTAGGATGCTTTTTGCCTCAACTAATTTATATTAAAATACCTGTCTATACAGTAAAGTTTCACCTTAATCTCTCAGAAACTGGTTATAAAATTCTTATTAGGAGACACAGCAGTCTTGAAATATGAAAATCCACTAAAAATATTTCAGAACCAAGCCACTGCTATTTCACAGGAAAACTCCCACCTCCATAAACATGCCAATTACCCTTCGTGCAATTCAGTACTTAGTTTCTACTCACACACACACACATAGCCCTTGACAGGGGATGTGACACTCAGAGACAAACATCTGATTAATACTTGGAGTGGTAAGACCAGCAGGTAAATCCATTTGGATAAGCATCTGAAGTACCACCTCAGCCTTTCAGATTTAATAATTTGTAACTGGTAATTACAAATTATAAAGAAAAGTGATGCTTTTGATATATTTAACAGTTTTGCTCCAAGTCTAAAATAAGCTGAACAGTTTCCATCTCAAATTAAATGTTGTAAATATTCATTGACAATTAGCTTGCTTGTAATACTTGTAAAGTATTATAATAATACTTCATTTTTTTAATTACATTTCTTATGTCTCATCCACTAGCTATAACAAGGCTTAAATCATCACCACAGTATTCAGAACTGCTCGTACCAGATCAAAAGAAGACTTTTCCATAGGCAAACATTAAAAAAAAATAGACTGTAAAAAAGCTTAGAAAGAGAAGGGAATAGAGAAAACAAAACCACAAAACTCACTTGACTGTAACTCGATTGGACAAATCCTGAAGATCTCCTGGGTGAAAAAGCTGAGCTTCTTTCAGTCCAATATTTTCACACGCTTTCAGAAAAACATTTATATTATCCTGCAAAGAGAAGTAAAAAGCAGTTGCTCAGTTAAGAGCACTAAGCAGGTTTGGCAAGATGATTAGTACGAGCCTTTAAATGTCAAAGTCCAGCTCACGTAAATAATACTGGAAAAGCAATCTTCTGGATCATAAACGCTGCTTGTTTCTCATGCACACAGGCAGGCTGGGCTGCGATCTCAGGGACTGAGGGCTATGTTAAAGATTACCTGGCATAAGGCAGCGGTGAGCCAGTAGGCAGCAATCTCCACTTTGATGTCAGCTCTGCTCAGCAAACAAACGCCCTCTTCCTAGCTTTGCACGACAAGCCTCACCTCTTGCCTTTAAAAATAACTCCAGCTACTGACATTCACCACCCAGAAACTCTTGGCAGGGGAGGAAGAAGAGGAGGGACGCTTCGTTTCTATGCTCACAGACTGATGAGGGAATACTGCACCTGGAGTCTGGGTTTGGTTGCTGAGCAAAGCTCCGGAGAGACAGAAACCAAACTGTTTTCAGAGCTGCTGCTGCCTCACTTAGGGGGGTTTCTCTGCTTCGAGTTCCTCCCCTTCCCCTTCTGACATTCATACCCCCCCCCCAACTTCACACTGTTCTGTAACAAAATATAGGTACAGCACCCACTCTCTGCACCTGCTGCAGGATAGACTGACCCATGAAAGAAATGTTAAAAAATAATAAATCTAATTATAATAGAGAGATTATACAACTTGTGATCTCTTTCCACTTCATAAACAGAGGGCAATAGGCAAGAAATTCCTTCTTGTTAAGGCGGAATGCTATCAACAACAAAAGAATGTGCCCTCTTGTGCACTTACTTCCTTCAGCTGAAAGCCAAAGGAAAAGGTACACGAAGTTACTTAATTCATAAGCTACACACAACCCTGTCACATTTGCGGTTTGTAAGTCAAGGCGCTGGTATCAGAATCTCATAGTATAGAGAAGCTCTGCTTTAGCAATTTAATATGCTTCAAACTTTTTTTTTGACACATAATTACTGGATGTAACAGTTATTCTTTCATTTAAAATTCATTTTTAAAAAATCTACAAAGAAAGTAACAGCTGCTTCTAATATAGAAAGTAAAACAAACCCAAGAATCCCCACAACCTTCTGTTTTGAAGGTCCCTGGGATTCTAGCATTTCTTATCAGTCTGTAAACATGGCTTAATTCAAGGAAAATATTTGAGCAAGGTATTCCCCATGCAGGCTGTGGGCTCCACGTTACCACATCTAAAAGATCCCAGGTGTCTCATATGGTGAAGGTTATGCCCCAAGGCCTGACATGTGCCACAGAGGAGCCTGCTCTGCTGCAGGGGAGTGCAACATGATGGCAAAAATGGGGGACATGATGTGGTGGCAGACGAGAGGAGGAAACTGGGAAGGATGGAGGGCAGGCAGCCTCACCTGTGCCCAGGCACTGGCCTCTGCAGTGCTCAGGGGAATGCCTGCACATTTGCCCAGGGAAGAGCTTCATGCTGTGAGATGTAGTCTCAGAAGAGGCATTTCTTTTCCATGAAATGCCCCATTTTTCTTTCCATGCAATACAGGGAAAGCTGGCTAGATGAGTCAACTTTATTCATATTTGATTGTCACATTAGTACCAAAGCAGCAAGGACTTGAAAAGGCAGTTTCCTCTGCATGGAAGAAGCCACAGGCTACAGTCCTACTGCAAGGAGAGAAGCTACTTGCTAACCATCTGGTCAGTGTTCAGGGGACTAGGGAGTCTAAGAAACTGGCAGGTAAGGCACAAGAAGAAAGCAGCAGAGCAGAAAGAATGAGTAACTCCAAGGTAATGAACTGACATCAACACCAGTGAAGGCAACATGGTCTGATTGGTCTGACCAGTCATCACAACAACTCAGAGAAAACTCCCAAACCAATGGGTTATGTCAACCAAAAGGCTGCAAATGAGCACATTGTGCAGGTAAACAAGGAAGAAGAGTCAGATTTAGAAAAACATGCTGTCTACACCCTGAGAGCAACAAAAACAAAGCAGAGGAGCTGCTCATCAGTGGACACTTGGCTGCACAACCACCAAACTGCTGGCACATGAGAGAATTAATTTTGAAGGTATTTCAGCAATTAAACCTATCAAGCATCAACTTCTTGATAAATAGCACTTACAGCCCCTGAGAACATCCCTGCTGACAGGAGTCAGGACCATCAGGAATGGGGTCAGAAGCAGGGAAACATGGAAGGCAGAACACCATTAGTTACAGTGCACATGTGCAGGATAAAAGATGGTTCAAAATCTTCCTTCCTTCAGCTCCCAAGCCAGAAGTTTGATCATGCCTGACATCTCAGGTTACTGCCCCAACACCAGCTGTTCTGCAGTCAGGACCTGGAAATGAGCCTCATCACAGCATCAAGAGGTGACACACCCAATAGGCTATTTATCAGGTTTGGATATTGACACCAAAAGGTATCATTTAAACAAATCAGCACTTCTAAATACTGTCCTTGCCAAGTTATTCTTGACCATCATTAATCATCACAATTAATCAGCAAAGCCACAGGTCTCAAAATAACTAGCAGCCATTTTAAACTACCAGAATAAAAGATGAATTTTAAATAGCACCACAGAAATAAGTATGGAAAAAAAAAGACAAGTTATCAACCTTGCAATTAAATTTATCATTAGAAATGTGAACAGGAACATTTTTCAGTGATTAATGCACTCAAATATAGAAACCATTACACTATTCCTTCTACCAATGTAACTGTACTTTAACAAGACTAATGGTCATTGCCACTGCAGCTTCAAAGGATATACTGCAATCTGAATCTCATCACACTTGACAAAAAATGGTTCTATTTAAACAATTAAAGATTGTTTACAACCAGACCTCAAAATCCTGGAGAAGCACAACACACTAGACCTATTCTCCCAGAGACAAAAGTCGCTGACAAGATGTGCTCAAGAGAAAAAATTCATGCTTGCATCCACCACCCTCCTCTGCTACCAAGGGGTTCTCAACCTCTAAACACGAGCAGGCCACTTAAATTTAAGGAAACAAATTAGCAGGGAAAAACGATTTTGAGGATGAGGGAAGATGAGGGACTTAGGACAAACTGGAGAATTTGATTCCATTATACCAATAATGTAGACCATGAGAGGCAATACTGGTGCCACCTATCAGCACAAGAGAAGCAAAACCAGAAGGGAAGAGAAGAGCCGCCCATTTCAAAAGCAAGGATTCATCATTGGGCAGATCAAATACAATTTTGCAGAAAACATAAGGGTTTGATCATTAGTAGAGAAAGCTATTGACCAAACAGGGACAAAATCATCCAGTTAATTTTTTTTCATGTTATTAAGAGAACTAATCACTGCATTTCCCTGAGCATCTGAAGTTGGATAAAGCATCATAGAATTACAGGTTTTAAATCACAACAAAAATAAAGCCTGAAGTCTAAACCACAAAATTGAAGTGTAATTCATTTCTGGTATGTTATTACTACTTCTAAGTGTCTTAGTGTGAGGGGGTGGGGAGGTTTGAATGAGTCTGTGAGAAGGGCTGTTTTTTCCTCAAATGGCGTGCATGATGGAACAGCTGAGCATTTCAAATGTTCCTAGTACAGCCTGAGTTTTCCACGTGCTGTACAGACTTATATTAAATGCACAACATAGAACACTGACTAGATAGAGCTATTACCCTTCAGTATTCCATTTTTGTCTCAATCTTCAAAGTGAACCACACCCAAAAGCTCTGCAAAGTCATAATATGAGAGAGACAGAGCTGCCAGTGGGAAGCAGGTCATCCACAAGCAGGCTTTTAAACGCTGCTGTCCGAGGAAAAGGCAAACAATACTGTACACTTTCGGCTCTGTACCTGACTTTCTGGTAGCCACGGGGCATCACTAGGCACAAATCCTTCCCTCTGCCTGTTGTTAAAGCATTTCCATCTAACCAATGCTTTGAAGGAGCCAAGATGTCATCTCACCACGGAAAATGAGACTGTGGTCCACATCCTCCCCCACCTGAGTAGGACTGCTTCTCACTCCTGCAACTCCATGGTCTTGAGGAGAGGGAAGAGCTGAGTCTTTCCTCTCCTTCACTTGCTGCTCCTTGGTGCTGTTCCTGCTCCTAGGCCAGAGGCAGGGAGGCTGTGCCAGAGCAGGTGAATGTGAGGGGAGGAGGAGCAGGGCCACTGCTGCAGGGCTCCTCATCCCTATCACTATCCTCCTATCACAAAGAAGAAAGAAGCTGGTAACTCTATGGAGAAACACAAGAATATGGACGCCTTCCTTTAAAAATAACAATTTTAAAAAGCAACTTAAAAAAAAAAATTAAGCAGTTGGTAGTGGTTCTGTGTTGCACCTGTGATGAGCTCCTAATGTATGTCACCTTGGCAAGAGGTTGAAAGACAGAGAATACTGGTGAGGTTCTGGCGGTGGGCAAGTACAGAGGTTCCTCAACATCTGAAATCTGAAACCAAAGAAATGAGCACTTCTACCAGAACAAATAAATCAGCACAGACAACAGGAAAGTAAGAGAAAAGACAAAAGATGCAAAAAGGATCAAGAAGACGCTGACCTTAAGTAGGAAGAAAACTCTAAGGCCATCTCACTGAGAAGGGACATAAGTGTGGAGTTGTCTGGGTTTGGAAGACAGGTATCTGTTAAGGAAGGCAGGAACCTCCCTTGAAGCGAAAAAAAAGAACAGAAGTGTATAAAACAGAAAAATAATTTAAAAAATGTCTAAACTAAAAGTTAATTAAAAGAGATCTCCCTATAAGACTGTGTAAATACCATCTTATTTTGACTACTTACATGCAACACAACATCACACTAAATTCAGCTTGTATAACAGAGCTGCAATTTTACTTAAAGAAAAATTCCTCATTATCATGATTATCTGGGTGGGCCAGGAAAATTAATTTAAACAAGTGTGTAAATACATTTGCTTTCTTTAGAGTGCAGTCATGCCATGTGGTAAGCTTGGTCCTCTCCCTAGTTAAGTATTTCTCTGAATCCCTGCATACACACCAAAACACAAAGAAATCTCATAGGCATACAAGTTATGGCACATCTTTCAAATCACTTGGCAACAGGGAGAAAAACAACTTAATTAACATGGTGTCTTTCTGTTTTTCCTGAGTGTATCAGCCAATAAAAGACAGTACTCCAGGTTGTCTCCTGTTCTGATACAGATACTCACAGTTTCAGTCAAACCCCTTACTTCTACTATGATTCTAGCTGTAGTCTGGAGGGGAGAGTTGGGGAGGAGGGTGTTTGGGTGGGTTTTTTGTGGGTTTTGGGGAGGATTTTAAGTAGTTATTTTCATTGTATGAAGGGGATGATACCCTATGCCTGCAATGCAAGTATTTGCACTGTTACATCACCATCCAGACCATGATTTGGTGCCAGAATTTGTTTTCAGTTTCCAGACTATCAGAAAAAAAAATTTTAAAAAATAAAAACCAAGTACCTATAGTACCTAGCAACAACAACTTTTGACATTTTAAGAGAGGCTGCATTTTTTTGGCTACAGAATTCTGAAAATCATTTGTGTAGATCACATTTAACAGGCATTTTTCCTTAATACTGCAATTATCAAGACATTTAGTCACCTTGAAAGCTGCGTCTCCTTCAACTCCACATTCATGACAAAGCCTCTTTACTGGCACCCTCATTCCCTTAAGTATTTCCATTAAATAAACTCAGTATTTCTTCAAAGCAGAAAATATTTTGCATAGACACAGCATTATGCAGTCCACTCAAGTTGGCTCAAATCAGTTTAATGCAGAATTTAGAGCTGCATTTGGCAGCAGCATCACTGCACAGCTACACATTGTTTATATTCAGAGGTGGGGTAAAAGGAAAGAACCTGCAGCAGGAGCTCGTTGAACAAGTTGGGTGACTCGCTCTTCCTCGGAGCTACGTTTCGGTTATTAGGCTCTGGCTGTGGGTGCAGGTGGGGGCAGAAGGGGTGAGAGGATAGGAGGGAACAGGGCTCAACACAAACCCTGTGGTCTGACCACAGACCTGGGAGCCAGGAACTCCCCATTACCACCTTGGCCTTGAACGTCAGGATGTTTAGTGCCCATTACCCACCCATCCCATCTGCAGTGTGTGATCCCAGCTCCTACAGCTCTCTGTATTTCTCTGAAGGCCACAGTTTTAACCTTCAACCAAATGCAGGAGGAGTGGATAGGGTACCTAAACTGCTCTTTTCCTCCTTTTCTGGGCCCAAAACTAAAAATAGCAATTAAAACAATCATCCTGCAGACATAATTTGACTTAGAGTGACCTCAGGGCTTCTGTTCAGTAAATTATCCCACCTATAACAGAGTGCACAGAGCACTGTGTTGGCCAAAGATCAGAAACAGCATTAATTGCTTTGCCACTCCCCCTCTGTGCGCCCTTCGCTGCTTTTCCACACTGGGTAAAACAATAAATTACTGTGATCCTTGACACAGGGATTCCCTGCCCCAGCTCTATGCATGATTACAGATACTAAAACTAATGATTCACTGCCAGCTTTCCTCTCAGAAAGCAGGTGCTCCTGCTGTGAGAGTGCAGGAATGAAACTTTGTGCACAAACTTTGTGGTTACCTTGGTGCTGCCAGTATCAATAACAGCAGATCAGCCAGGAAGAGGAGGAGCATTGCCCTTTGCCATTTCAACCATTATGGAAACCACATTTTGAAGCCGTCTTAGGAAAGAATCATTCTGGTTTCACATAAAAAGGTCCATCTGTCTCCCAAATCCCAATTCCATCTGCAGTGACTGCAGCTGGTTATGGATTTCTCTAAGACAAAAGTGTGTATTGAAGGATCTTCCCCAAAACTTGTTATTCAGGTCCTGGCACTGCCCCCCAACATGTGGGACAGCCAGCAGAAGACACCTCTGCTCAGCCCACCTCATTGCCTGCAACCTTTTGCAGCACTGAGCTCCACTGTTTCTTCACAATGGGAGTAACTGGATTGTGGAAAACACAAGATAAATTAACGGGGGTCGTTGGGCTTTTTAAACAGGACTTCTGAGTTGACAGCTTTTAAGGTGTTTAACATAAGAAAGGACCAACTGTCTTCAAGGACTCAAAATGCCTCCCAGGCTCGTATCTGTAACCGTGCTACAGCATAACCTTCACTATGACATTACAGACCAAGCCACAGCAACAATGTGTACCAAATGAGCCTTTTATTGATAAGAGAGTGAATATAAGGTTGTAAACTGCAGGTGTGTTTCTGGGATGTCACTGCTACCAAATAAGGCCTGGAATAATCTCTTATGGAGAAGGGCTAAAGTACAGCATGTTGGCAGACAAGCCTTGTTAGTAGAGCTCATCCACTCACAGGCATTCATACTATAAGGAAAGTATAGGTTTGGAAAGCCAGTATGGAAGAACTAGCCTGGGCTATTTCCTTGTTTAGACAAGCCTTAACTTTCCCACCAGTTAGTTGCATTCCAATCAAAGTCAAGGGAAAAAAAATTTTAAAAATTCAAGTGATATGCTTTACACCCCAAACAGTTTATACAAAACAGACTCTGCAAGCAAAGTGCACTAAATACTCCAATGCCAAGTCACTTCACTACACAGAACTGGAATGACAATAATCCACTTAAAGGTGAAACTCCCCTGAAGCCTAATGAGTAATAAAAGAAGTAAAAACCTCTTGTTCTTGAAACACAAAGTCTTGGCTGAGATTGCTTTCCTCCTCCACACCCCCTTATTTTTATTTGTATACATAAGGTTCTTCTGTTTTGCTCAAACAGGTTAACAACTTGATATAGGTGAAATTCAGCTTCTCCACACATAGGACTTGAAACAGAGCCTCAGACCCTCAATTCATGTAGCCCCTGATTTTTGGACAATTATTTAGTACTTCATTCTTCCTAAGAGAGCCTTTAGAAGTTTCCTCCAATTTTGCTTCCTTCAAGAGCCGGGCATCTTTTGTTTCTTAACAAGAGTAGCAGCCTAGTACTGCATCTAATCCTTCCTGCCCTACGTGGGCTTATCCCACACCATGGAGAAGCTTTCCCAGCATTCTGGATCGATGAGTTGGTTTGGAGATGATGACCTGCCTTGGAGCCCACATGAGCCCCTGCGTCAGTGCCAGGCTTCCTCATGCCCCCCCATCCTCCTGCCATGCAGACAGCAAGCTTTGTCAGCCCAGCTAAAGCAGCTCAGCACCCTGCATTTGGCAGCACTTGTTGCTGGTGTTGTTGTTAATAGTTCTTTCACATAACCTCACTGGAGGAGGGTGATTCAGCACAGACACATGGGCGCGGAGGTGTTCAGACAGGCGTTAGGAGATGTGGTATGAGGATTTTGTACCAAACAGAAGGGTAAATAGCATAGCTGCACAGCTCCACTGCCAACACCACAGAGAAAGTTAGCACCACTGTGACTAACATCTACATTCTTTGAAAATTCATGGATTTTGAACACCTCGCATTGATAGATATCTGGCAAGCCAGAGCTGGGGGGAGAAAGTACTTCAGTGTCCACCTTATGAAGATTTAACACAAACACTGAGTGCTGCAAGGAATCTCAAATCTGCACTTCCTTGGCAAAGGAAGGAGAAATCAGATTATGAATGTCACAAGTATGAGTTAAGGTGTGTACTTCTACATGGCTGACATTTTTTTTCCAGTTAGGAAGGAATGTTTCTTGACAAACACAGACATAGTCATCAGTTACTTCAGAAATAAAAATAGCATACAAATGACAGAGTACAGCTGATTGAATTGATAAATGGAAATTTCTCACAGTTCATTTGGCAACCATATTTAAGTATTTTGTTAAGTGACAGCAAGCTGAGGCAAAAAGGGTAATACTTTTTCAGACCTTTGGTTTAGAGCAGGAAGAAGGATGAAAATTTTCCATATTAGAAAGTTCTTTCTGCCAATCATTACTTTATAGTCAGCTGACAAGATTTCTAAAAACTAATTAATTAGTTAGCATTTTGACATCTTGTCCCACTAACACACTAAAAACATTGGTTTAAAGACAATCTCATTTAAAGCATCCCAAAATACTGCTCCTGATTCAGAGATCAACCAACAGGCACAGCACTTACTGTCCCCCTGCCAAGAGGTCAGGGCAAGTAGCTGAACCACCATTTCTCATTCATACACTTCCTCCCCACGTAGGTCTCCTAGACACATTTCACTTAACATCACGCACCTAAAAACCTGTCATGTTCAACCCCATGTCTGGGTTTCATTCTGCCTGATTGATGCCTTGAGCAGCTACTAAAAGTTTCACAAAGAGTTTGCATCAACCTCCTCTTTCTCCACACCCTACATTTCAAAGGGTTTAGGCAGCAACAGAAAACAATTAAAGGAAATTCAGAGCTAAGGCTGAAATGTACCATATGTTTTCAAGCAGAGGGGCACAAAACATCAGTAAACCACTGCTGAGATTACATACTCCCACTATCAGGCATTGAAAGACTACAGAACAATGTCACCTCTAACTATTAATAACCATACTTCCTTTCTAGCACACAATCCTTTTTTCTGAATTGTCTGCTAGGGGTATTTCCATACAGGCCACATTCCTCCTTCTTGTAACACAGCAGACCAAAAGTGATTTACAGTTCCATATACATTCCTATCAGGTCTTGCATTACTCCTAACACTGGCTAATTTAATTTACCCTTTTTTTGATTTACAGTGGTCAATGAGAGAACTGGACTAAGAGTCAAGATTTTATCCCCACACTACTATGACTTGCTTATTAACCTCAGCACTAAAGCCACTAAAACTCTCACTAGCCACACTCTACTATCTTTAGGTATAGAACTGAAGCAATGGTAAAGAACTCTTTGTGAAGTAGACCAAAAAAGAAGAAGAAGCAGCAAGACTTTTCTTAAACTTAACTGTTTAAAAATCAGATTTCTATAATGTTTCATAAATTTATAGAAATGTAAAGAAACAAAACCTTTTTTTGGTTTTCTATTTCTAAACAGAATTTTCATCCCAGTTACTGTGGCCTTCATGTTCCCACTTGAAGAAACATCTTCTTAGGAGCTTGAAGTAATGTAAAAAAGTTTCAGTTGTCAGTAGAAACACAGTTACTAATTTCCAATTGCAATTTTCTGAGCACTGACAAAATCCCACTAAAATACATTAAGTAAAAAATTTAACACTTTATTTTATGGTCACATTTGAAATACAATGCTGTGCCAATTCCCAGGTGAAAATATTTTTCTCTCATGGGATTATAGAATGGTTTGGGTTGAAAGGGACCTTAAAGATAATCTTAGTCCAACTTCCTTGCAGTGAACAGTGGTATATTCAACTAGGTCAGGTTGCTCAGAGCCCCATCCAACCTGACCTTGAATGTTCCCAGAGATGAACCATCCACCATCTCTCTGGAAAAGCTGTTCCAACGCCTCACTACCCTCACAGTAAAGAATTTCTTCCTTACATTTAATCCAAAACTATCCTCTTTTTATATAAAACCATTACCACTTGTCCTATCACAACAGTTCCTTCTAAAACATTTGTCCTTACCTTTCTTATAACGTTCCTTCAAATACTGAAACCCAGAGCCTTCTCTTCCCAGGCTGAATAGCCTCAACTCTCCAAGCCTGTCTGCATAGGAGAGGTGTTCCAGCCACTCATCATTTTTGTGGTCCTTCTCTGAACCTGCTCCAACAGGTCCATGTCCTTATAGCAGATAAGGAGGCAGCCCTGCAGGTAGGGTCTCAGCAGAGTGGGGCAGAATCCCCTCCCTCCCCTGCTGCCCACACTGCTTTGGATGCAGCCCAGGACAGCTTTGGCTCTCTGGGCTGGGAGTGCCCATGGCTGGGTCATGTCCAGCCTCTCACCCACCAGCACCCCCAAATCCTTCTCAGCAGTACTGGTCTCATTTCTTATCTTATGTTAATACTGGGAGAGTGCCCCAACCCAGGTGCAGCACCTTACACTTGGCCTTTGTAAACCTCCTGAGATTCCCATGGGCCCACTTCTCAACCTTGTCCAGGTCCCCCTGGACGGCATCCCATGCTGTAGGTGTGTCAACTGCACCACTTTGCTTGGTGCTATCTGCAAATGCACAAGTGCCCTCAATCCCTTTGTGTCATTGATGAAGACATGAAACAGACCAAACCTGTCCAAGCAAGAACCTCTAAGGGATATCACTTGTCCCTAATCTCCCTCCGGACATTAACTACGACCACTACCCTCTCCAGGCAACTGTCCAAACAATTCCCTATCCACCAAACAGTCCACCTATCAAATCTCTCTCTCTCCAGCTTAGACAGAAGGATGTTGTGGGGGGCTGTATCAAAGGCTTACAGAAGGCCAGATAAGTGGCATCTGCACTTCCCTTGTCCACTGATGCAGCCACTCCATGACAGAAAGCCAATAGTTTGGTCAGGTAGGACTTACCCTTGGCTGTCCCAAATCATGTCCCTGTTCACTATATTCCTTAATAGAGCTCTTAGCAGGAATTGCTCCATGATCTAAACAGGCACAGGCTGATGGGTTGGTGGTTCCCAGGGTCCTCCTTCCTACCTTTTTCAAAGATGGGTCCACAGTGTTTCCCTTTCCCCACACATCTCTTGCTTCGCACAAGAGAAAGGAAAGTAACGGTCTTGGGAAGTTTTTTTCACCTGCAGTACAGGAAGAATATTGAACAAGAAAACTACTGCTATAAAGTGGAACCTGGCCTCATTCCCACTATCCAAAGCTCCTGAGCCTGCATTAAACATATAAACTGCCTTATAAAGGAGGGCACATTGGATGCAGGGCATGAGTTTGGGTAGCTCATACTCACTTTCACTTTCTTCCTCTTTGGTTTTTGATATAATGAAGTTCATTCATAAGAAACACCAATTGCTACTGCAAAACAGAAGTTTTCCCTCATGTAAGGATTATGCCAAGTAAGAAGTCTCTTAAAATATTTGTCTTTCTGAATTTCCCAACAACTTGCTGAGCACAGTCATCCAGAAAACAGGTAATGATGCCTCTTTGTTTTTGTTGACACATTTAAACTAACAACTTTCCAGAAAAATAAAGGTATCACCTTGTGCCTTGCTTTACGAAAAACAATACCAGACTAATCAGCTGCCTGGTAAATTATATCAAAAAGGACTTACTCAGCTTCAGTCTTAGCACGGTACCTCTCTCACCCCATACCTCTGAATATACATGCCACCGACAAGTCAGATCAGCCAAAAGAGAGGGCCATGGAGGAAGGACTGAAAGCAGAGCCCACAGCCACCACATGAGCTGTGCAGTGTTCTGCTACTATTCAAAATGGTGACCTAAACCTTCAGAAGAAATAGCAACACTCCACATTGCTCATAGCAACATTCCTCATCGCTAAAAAAGAAAAACAACACAAAAAAGGTCAGAAAAGCAAACAGAGCACATCAAATGCTTATCAGCTCATTAGTCAGATCTTGACCAAAATTTATGAGGCTATTTCTTGAAAACATTTTTGGACTTAATTGCTGCACAACCAGGAAATTTAAGTCTATATTTTCTCGTGTTTGGTAGTGAAGGAAAGGAAACAGCAGCAGTTTTTATATAACTTACTCCATGTATTTGTGTACTTGCCCTACCTCATTTTTCATGAGGAATGGAAAAGAGGAGAGGTTTCTTTATAATTAATTTCTCATAGCAGACAAGATACTATTATTACTATTGTAGCCCATACTAGTCAAATTCACAGAGCAGGAGTTTAAGATGAAAAAATAATTATTAAAAAAAATATATAGTGCAAGAAGAGAGAAAGGAGGTACCAATATAAAGTATAAAGGCTATACTAAAGACTAAAAGGTGAACAGCAAGAAAAAATAATCAGGATGAAAGAATGAACTTCGGAACTAGAAGTGCCTTGAAAAAAAGAATTAATTTAAATCAAATTAATATTTGATTTAAATATATCTCTCATATATCAATAGATTTCTTAAATTTAAGTGGAAAACACAACCAATTTGATTCCAAGTAATCTAGAGAAGGAAGTTTGTAGCTAAGTCCTAAATAAAACATACAACTGAACTAATATGCTCAACTGTGAACTTTGCCTGAAAAATTGTTTTGGAAGTGTCCTATAATAAAAATGTCATCTGCATACCATTGCCTGCAACACAAGGGAAAAAAAACCACACCACAAAAAAATCCCTTTACCCTGTCAAGAAAATTTTCCCACAGAAAAGGAAATTTTGGCCAGCTCTCCTTGATGACAAAAGATAAGGAAATACCAGGGTGGTTCGATGGCTTGCAAAGTGTTAGGTACAAAGTTACAGAGAAATATTTTTATTTTTCATGTTCTCCACCCCTTTCTTTATCTCCTCTTTTATTTTAGTTTAGCTTTCTATCATATTTCTCTCTTTTTACCTTTATTATTTCCCTACTTTCCTGGTTTTGAAGGTATATGCCAATGACCTAAGCAACACTGTTTCAGGTGGTTGCCTCAGTGCAAGTGCTATTAACATCTCCTAATACATTCAATAAGCACATTTCAGAATGGTGTCATACTGCATTAAAGTGAAGCAATGATTTTGGAGTAGCAGCTGTCAGGATATGTTTTCTGTTGAATCAGGAAAGCAAATGTTTGGAAAAATCTGCATGGAAAAGCATCAAGATGTTCTCTACCCTAAAGGAAGCCTAGTTCCTTAGTTAGAAAAAAAAAATCCCACTCTACAGTATTTCAGATAAACATTTTCAAACCTGGGACCACCCAGAGATGCACAGCTTTTTTTGTGTGTGTGTGTGAACAGGAAAAAATAAATTCATAAAAAAAATCCCCCTTCTAAAGCTGAAGAACTTTATGAAGATGGCATTTTGTGTTCATGTTCATACAGCACTCACACTGAAGACTGAGTTAGCAACATCTCACCTTGTTTGAAATCACAGACCAACTTGAAACAGAAGTGCTAATGTCATTTCATTTACAGCTCTGAAAAACCCAACAGCTTTCTGTTCTTCCCTGTTGTACGATCACAGCCCTCATGTTTCTGATGTGAGAAAAAGCTTCCCAAGCACAATGTAAAACATTGCACTGCCACTTCATTCACAGGAATTGCAAGCAAAAATAGATGGTCTTAGAAGACAAAATTGGGATATTGCAAGGCAATAAGGAAGACTTCCATTTGCTACCCCTCTCCAAAGGAGACACTGGCTCTTACCTCAGAATTTGCTTCACCACCTGGTCTTACCTGGAAACATACCTTGACTAGAATTCTGCTTTGCTGAAGAATGTACACTTATTCCTGCTGAGCAACAAGCAATGTATTGTTCTGACAGATAAGTTCAGCTTGCATAAACTATACATAACTCATTCATCTGCCCACTGTCTCATGGTGTCTTGTGACTCATTCCAGTTTATGAGTCTGTGTTCAGCCAGCTGAGTTGAAAACAGGAGGTTTTTGGGGAAACAATGGTGCTGCAGCCAGAGATGCACCTCTGAAATTTCTCAGCAAAGCCTTGTTGGAAAATGTTGTCAAACCACAAAATCATGCCCTTCATGTGATTCAATCCATCTTCACATGCTGGGATTCAAGCTGAAAACCCCACATTTTTTGAGAAAAATGTTTTCCTCTGGGTTTGCTTTTGTTAAACATTCATCTTATTTTTACCACTCCTACTACCCAAGAACTCTTATCAAAATAACTTTGCAGGATCTGAACCCAGCAAGATTTATCAATTTGAGTAATTTTCTTTAAATCCTGTCTCTGTTTCACACAAATAAGGACCAGAAAAAGTAGATCTTTATAGTAAGAAAGTGCAGTCTGCACTTTTTCTGCTGTTCATAATGAAATCTCAGCTTCCTCTGGCCTTTCTGTTACCCTCCTCACACCTCCAGAAATGGCCTGAGGGCTTCAGGACCTGCTACTCTCTACTGGTTTGCTTGTCCCTCTGCTATACTGGGAAAAAAATGTGTACTGCTTTTTATACAAACTGTGTATTTTAGACAGTCTGATATATAATCAGAAATTAAATTTTAATTTTCCAGAAATTATTTTAGTGAAAAGTCCTAAATGGCATTTTTTTTAAAAAATAGTCAAAATTAAAGAAAAAAAAAAAAAAACAAAAACCCAACAGCTGCCTCCCAGTTAACTCCCTTTAGGAAATCCATGGAAACATTGCTGGCTCCAAAATCTGCCATGTACTGTTAAAAATCAACCTGCTGCAGGTGGCAATGTTCTGCAACTACTGCTGGAGTTAGAACTTAGCACCCTTAGCTGACACACCTCAGTGTCCAGGAAACCGCTAAGAGCTGCACAGACATTTCTTCAGTCACCTGTCCTGACCACAGCTTCCCTACAACCACTGTGGTACTTGCCTCACCCCCAGCAGTTCTGTTTTCCAAAATGGAACAGAAATGAACAGGCAAATAAATGCAGCTAAGACAATGGCTACATCTCACCCCATGCCTCAGGAGAGAATTGGAGCACTGAGGCTGGAGCAAAAAGTTCTTATATGGATACCAAGTTATAGCCAGATCCAACTTTTCTTCCCAAAAAGTTCTTACAAACCCTCTCACACAAGCTGCAGCCCAGATTTCCCATGCCATGCCAAACTGGGGAGAAATTTAATCAATTTTTTGAACTTTTCTGGTACCAATTAAGCACTTTTCATTAACTGAATGCCAAGTTTCATTTCAGTATTTAATCCTCAAAACACATGTATTTATTTTTCCATTCCATCATGATTAGACCTGAACCACTGCAATCTAATCTAAAAATCTCTAGGCAGCAGTATAATCAAACTAAAGGTAAAAGCCAAGGCTTAATCTGAGTTGTGTAAAATGTTCCCACTATTATAAAGTCCCTATTAGATCTTATGATAAGTAAGGTGTCATAAAAGAAAACAAGACACACTAAATCAATAATGCATTGACTTCATTAAAATCAGCACCTCACACTAACTCAATACAAAAAAACTCTAGCACACAATATTCCATATAGAACAGAATGTTTCATTATTCCTATAGGCCTTCACATACTATTTCACTCAGTTTGTTTTCAAAATAACAAAGAACTCAAAGAAGTGAGAGAACAAAACCATTTTGGAGATTCAACCAAAGGCATCTACCCAACACTGTATTTCTGTACTGCTGAAAAAAGCCTGACAAACAGCTGAAGTTAACACAGTGCTTAAACAACATACTTATATGGAAATAAAATATATTAATCCCCTAGGGAACAAAACCAAAATTCAAGGAATTCCTGGAGAGGAAGAAAAACAAAGGGGAGGGAAAGAGGGGAAGAGAAACAAGATGTCTTTCAAAGCATTTGTTTCCTTCTGATAATCAAACTGCCACAAAACTCTCAGAAACATGTGGGATTTGTTTCCTTTGAATCAGAAGAGTTAAGAGAGAAATGGATGCTAATTAGGCAATAAAGGCATAAAATGTTTTGGAAATGGACTTCAGGATATGAGTGTAGAAGAGCACGCAGAAGCTGTAGAAAGAACATGATCAGATCAATTATTGTTTTAGAAAAAAACCCTGCCATCTCATTATTAAAATTTCCATTTGGATTAAAAAAAAAAAAAAAAGAAAAAATGAGAAACAAATTCACCCCTTCCAACAGTGATTTCTATATGTCATGAAAGCTTGCTGGAGAGCAATCAGTGTGAGACTCAAAGGCATTGAAGACAGCAGAAGTGAAAACCTCAGAAGTATATGTAACATTCATGAAGCCACAGAAAACACTAGAAGCAAATCTGTGGGAGAAATAATCTACAAGCAATGAAAATATTTCCAGAGCATGTCAACCCAGCCTACCACTAAATTTTCTAGTAAGCTTTTTCTCTCTCTAAATTCTATCTTTCCACCACAGTGGAGCCTGTCAAGGTATAATATCTTTCAAATTGCTTGCTTTCTTACAAATGCAAATCCACATAATTTTTAGTTTGAGTTTTACATGTTGGGATGAAACCTGCGCTCTTCAAAGATGGTATAACTGAGAAGGTTCCTCTCAAGTCTGTGAAAACCTGTCTTCCACTATTGTCACCTTAGGCACCATCTTCTGAAACCACTCCAATATGGTCTTCATAATTGTTGTCTTCTGAAACTGAAGCGTTCATGTAAAACCTTTTCCACAATTTAACACAAACCATCAGCTCTCTCAATTACTATATTTAAGTAATATTTTAATAACACTGGGTGAGCCAAATTTACAAGAATAATTCACCTTTCTGCCTCTTTATTTCTGAAGACTTGCAGGAGCTAGAAACAACTTCAAGAAACAATAATGCACTGCAAGTAAGATATAAATTACACACCAAATGAATACTCTTCATTTTTACATCTGGAAATAAAAAATGCATATAAAAACAAAAGTGCTTGCAGTTATGATTCAAGACAACACTTAAATCACCACGAAAATGAAATCTAGCTCATGGTTTTCTGGTTGGAATCTAATGTTTGCTTCAGAGGCCACACAGGCAATCAAACTGCTGATCAAATAACTGCGCTGTCCTCCTCAAAATTATTTTGGTTTCATTTGAATTCTTTTTTGTATGCCTCACAGGAAAAGAATGTGCAGCAGTGTAATTTTCAAGCCTAAATACCTGAGCGTGTCTGGGACAAAGGCAAGTAATACTTTCTACATTCATTTGATGTGGAAATGCACATTCTCAGCTTGTGCAATAACTTATGGCAATTTAACCTAATCTTATCACCTCCAGCCAAGTTAACTACACTTATTCTCTAATGAGCTACATGGCTGACCAGCAAAAGCCAATGTTTTGTTGGCTCATCCCATTCAAACATATAAAAACATCTAGAGAAGTTTTGTATTCTACTCCTGCTAAGAAGCCAGGTAATTTTCTCTATTGATGAGTTTGAGTGTTTATCGTAAGGCGGGATTTCCCATTTGTCCCAGGAATCATGTATACGTCCCAGCTCACCTTGGATCTTTTAATATGAGATCAACAGTTTTTGTGACAGGACTAAATAGCCCTGACACCCTAAGTGACATGAATAGCCAACAAGGTTGTCATAGTGAAAAAAGTGATGGAGAAGGAATTCTTTGAATTCATTTGCCCACAGAAGGGTTTCTGATGCTAAATGGCTACAAAACTTACCCTTACTCTCTTGGCAGAGAATTTTCCAAACAGCATACAGAAAATCTTTTACATTTCCTGTGAAAATTATGACATACATCTCCCACCTCTACCCCCAGCAATGTGATTTACAGCCAAAACATTGGCAAATCCCTCAGCTGAAGCCTGAAGACAGATCTTTGCATCATCAGAGTTATTTTAATGCAACAGAAGCTTTGCTGTGGGTAGAGTGAAACAGGTTCTAAAAATACTTTAACTACACAGAACATTTCCTACTCTGCCCATTCCCTAAGAAAGGGATATTGGAAGTGGCTTCTGAATGTAAGATAGGATGGTGGCCTTTTAATAGAGGTTTGTGCATAGGAGCCAGTGCTTGATATGTGTGGGGATGATGAAGCCTCATGCAGTGTCAGGATGACTGAAGTTACAAATCTGAATGACAGATTAGGTATCCTTTGTGGTCTAAGATAACACAGAAGTGGTACAATTTTGAATAAAAAATGAAAATGAAGCTAAAATTTTGAAAACTCCTTAAAACTAAGATCACTTGGTTCATATGCCAGGTATTAGATTCAATGCCATTACTTACCAAGCCAGCTATTGGGGTTGGCAGACAATTGATCTTCTTTACAATGCCAGGTTTGATCTTGTTAATCAAACTAAAAAAAAAAGCCATATGATTTTCTGTTAAATAATTTACTGTACTTAAGCATGAGCATCAATGCTTAGTAAGAAATATTTTGCTTGTAGTCCTAATTTAAATTATTTGAATGAGTTTGAGCTGAACCTATTAACACTCCCAAGAAGTGACAAGCAAGAACAGATTGTAGGAGCAAAAACGAAACAAGTCACACACACAGAGGTTTCTGGGTACAGCAAAGTGAGAAAGAAAAGAAAATGCCTGAGGAGGCGTGGGCAGAAAAGGATCTGTATTTCTGCTACATGGGTGATGATGTTAATTGGACTCAGATTTCCTATTTATAGATTTTCTTCTCATAAAGATTCTGAGCAGATGTCAAAAATGTACCAGAACACTGATTTTCAGAGTTCCGTGTGCTAGCACTAATATTCCTGTAAGGGTGAGAAATAAACTCAGTTTTCATAATGCTACCAAGTCCAGTATGCTGTGTGCAGCAATCATTTTTGGCACATATAATTTACATGCACAAGTAATTTTCCATCTCAGTCAGAAGAGACTGTACTTGATATCACTCTTCACATAAAATTCATGATTAAGCTGCAAAGATAGGACAGACTAACACATTACTATTGAATACATAAGCCCAAATGCATACCTTTATCCTGCAGTGAGGATGAGGCACAAGATTCCTTGCAAGTTTATACCCAGGTTTTCAGTCATGGAGGTAGGGAAATACTGTGGTTCACCAAAATACACACTGGACCACAGGATTAGTGGAGAACAGGGACCTCAGGACAACCTCCAGACTTCATCTGCCTCTGTACCTTTGAGAATTTTTTTACTTGCTCTCACTTCTTGTTCCTGCTTGTCTGCCCAGACCCTTTATCTTACACAAAGCATCAGCAAGGCTTTGTGATCTACCCACACCAGTGCAAAGACAAGACCTGGAGTTTAAAACTCTTGTAAGGAAAAAGCATCTTTTGCTCAAGCAGAAAATATATTCGGAAAATAAACACAAAGAACAATTTACCCCTATACACTGGAATGAAGGATACATTTCTAGATACTAGCAGAAAAAAAAATAAGAGCTACAGGCCCTGAGATTTTTCAATAACACTGACTTATTTAGAAAACAAGACACATTTGGTTACTTTTCCCACCCAAAAAAGTGATCTGTTGAGGTGGAATTTAAAAAAGGTTCCCCCCTTTTTTTATTTCTAAATCTTCTAAATGCATAATTTTTTTATTTACTTTACTGAAGAACAAGAAGTAGCATGTGATCAGAAAAACTTTAGTGAATTTTTTTCTCTGGTGTATGCACACTAGAATTTGCAAAATGTAAAAGGCTTTATTTTGTCAACTACTGATCACTCAGCCAACTTGAAAAGTGTGCACTTGGTAATCGAGTAGGACAAAGTGACTGGATGCCATAGGAATATGTGGTGCAAGTAGAGATCTTATCTGCTATGATTTAAGTCAGATCTACAATATACAGAGATATTGTATCCTCCTAAAGTTGCCATGCCACAGGTGAATCGAGGAAATGGACAATGTAATTTTTAGTTTGTCTCAATTATTTGAGATGTTGCACTATACTGTTGGTTAAAATTGGACATGTGAAATTTTTTGCCATCTGCTCTTTCCCGTTTCCACTGAATTTCTATGAAAATCACTCCTCCTTGGACTTCAAGTATGTCAGATTTAAAATTATGACACAGGAGAACAGTTATTTTAGTACAACATAAAAAGGCATTTCTTACTTTAAAGAAAGTTGCATGCCTCCTAAGGCAAGCTGCTCAGCTGAAGGAATTACAGGATGTTTTCCTTGCATTAATATTAATTACAGATAAATTTAACTGATTTGCATTTGGCAGATGGAGCCTCACTCTCTTGCCAAGTAAGTGTCAACAATGAAGATATCAGAAGATTAGTATGTATCAGTTAATGGCCAATTCTTAAACATATGAATACAACATATACCTGGAGAAATACCTTCTTATTAAGAGGATAAACTATTTTTATTGCCACATTCACACTCATTAACATTTAATTACGTAAGTAATGAAAATAAATCATCCAGCTCTACAATATTATTGAAAATTGATAATGCCCCATATCACAGATAATTTCAAAAGCAACTAGCAAGATAAGACAGGAAGGGCAAAGAGTCCAAAGCAAAAATAAAGGCAAGGAAAGAAAATATGATAATATTCACAGAAGGAAAAAATTATATATAGGAAAATAAGCTCAGAGAATTGAACTTCCATAAATATTTTCTGAAAGTTAGCTTTATTGAACCGATTTTAGACTGGATCTAAGACTTGTGGGTTTTTTCTTTTTTTTTTTTTTTGTTTTTTTTTTGTTTTGGTTTTTTTTTTTTTAGCATCCCAAGTAGTTCTCTAATGAGATTTACAACTGCTGTTCCTTAAAATACTAAGTGATTAGCACCGCTTCCAGTCCTGGAAGCCTGTTCCAGTAAGTACCAAGCCAATTACAGATACGTGGATGAGACCTGATGAGTGGACATTTTACACCTCTGACTCAGTCTAGCAACGAAACCAGGCAAGTCCCATCATTGCCAAGCCTACAGTATATAAGCACAAGGAAGCTTCTTACAGAAAGTGCTCTAAAACAAGCTGAGTGTAAAGTTCTGTAATAGGAATAGGTAGTTTCAGGATCTATAGAATCAACACTACAGGGTGGGGGATAGAGGACAGAAATCCAAACCCAAACAACAGTGGCTATAGGGGTAACAGGATGCTTTGATCCCAGCCCACATCACCTTGCAGAAGCTGAAGAGAAAGCCCAGAGATACCCTGGGCATTATAACCAAAACCAATATAATCAATCAACAACAGCATGATCCTCTCAGTAGCACACAAAGAAGAGTGTGGGACAACATACAAAACACGTGGATCTGGGAAGAATATGTCCAAAAGCTGCTTTTACTTCCCATGACATACAACACGTATTAAAAAAGAAAATTTAAATTATTTATTAAAAAAAAATAAATTCAGAGGCCAGGAAGGAAAGAGGCCAGGTGATGTTGTTAACCTGAGGAGTTTTTATATAGGTAAGGCCATACTCACTCGCACAACAGGACTCCATTTTCTAGAGCTGCTCGAAAGTCTTTGGTTCCAAAGCTTTGCCCGGTCACTGCCTATAAGAGTTGAGAGTTAATTGGACACACAGACAAAATCAGGACTAGCAAGAGAATCTTAGTAGTAGTTAAAAAAAACCAAAACCACAAAAAAAACCCTAGTTTAACACTTCATACTATTATTTTCTTATATTAATTTCAAAGCAAGTATATAAGAGTCAGTTCTTTATGCCTCAAGAGAAGTCAGATCCAACACATTAAAATAGTTTCCTCTAGTTTAAGTCAATCTTCAGCTAAATTCTGTGGGAATACTCATTATTTTCTAAAGCAATACCAGTCACATTGAAAAGCATAAAAGAAATTTCAAACAGAAATGCAGAAGAGAGAGAAAGCCTTTTATCTCCTACTTCATGTTACAGCGTGTATACCCATGATATCTAGCACAAAGTATTTTAATAGCAGGTTTTTTTCATGCCACTTGCACCTAAGGCAGTGTGACTAAAGAAGGACTCCAAGACTGCATTACCAAGTGCACGTCAATTCCCATTCCTTGGCAAGTGGCAGGACTATACTAATGGGACTCCTCTGTATATTCTGAGTGAAAAAGCCGTGAACAAGAACAGTGTCTTATAAAGGACTTAAGATACCCAAAACCAAAATAATTGACTGCAAGTTTTCAGCAAAGTAGTTTTCAAAAAAGACCCCAAAACCCAAAAGAACAAAGCATTTGCTCAAGCCTATATTCACTTGGAGCTACTACTAGATCCCCCCTGTGCCCACATTCCTGCACAGACCAAATTTGGCAGACTTCTTCTAAACACCCAGATTAATAACCCACATGCAGTTCAAAAAAGGACACATTATTCTGCCATCAGTCCAAAAGAAAGGTTTTATGCCAGCTGGGAACAGAAATCAAATACTAGAAATTGTATTTATTTGAGCTTAGAGGTCACCATGTTCAGCCACCAGCTAATTATGAACTGCCCTCTGGGGATCCTGACCATCCTCAATCCTGTGCAGGACTTCAGGCACACAATTAAAAGTGCTGTGGAACCTGCATGCATCAAAAGCAAAGCTACTGGTTACCACAGTAATTAAGGAAATTAGTACTGAAAAAAATGTGCTTGGTAAAAATGGCGAAGGAGAGGATGAAGCTCTTTTAAGATCTGTTAAATCATCACCCTGCCATTTCATTATCACCTTACCATTTTTTTCCTGAATTCCAAGAGAGATGTACATTAACACCAGAAATCCTACAAATTAAGTAATCAGCTTTAACATAGGTTTTCTTTTCATTGAAATGCTATAAGTTTAATCTTCATATTAAGAAAATTAGATATTAGAAAAATCTTCTTTTGTGTTTAATCTTTTTTTCTAAAATATAACAAATAGTGACAGAAAATGAATGATGGCACACCAACTTAAGATAAGAAAAATTTCAAAATTCAGGGAAAGAAAGGATGATAGTGATTCCCCTAGGAGAATTGCACTTTATACAATATTCATATAACAGTCTGTTCCTAAGAAAAAATAGAAGTTGTATCTTAGAAATATAATTGTCAATAATCACTTTAAAAAACAGATTCTGAAAATTAGCCCTATCTCATATATATTATGGCATTTTGTTTCCAAACCTGTATATTTAGTGACAATAATTTTGAGGAAGCTAGTCAATGTAACAGCACTGAAACTTTAAAAATAAATATTTATGTCCCCTAGGTTATAGGGAACAAAATAGAAATATGAGGAATAGGAATACCTAGTTTAAAATTATGCCCTTCATTCTGCAAGTTAGAAATGTGACATGTCATACATGAAATTTGCATGTCATACATTAGAACTGTACTGTAATGAGGACTGTAGGATTGGAGTCTAGCTTTACAGCTGTGTTTCAAACTCCAACCAATTCTTAAGAATCTTAAAATTCTTCTTATTTTAGAGTTGTCACTGGTATCTACAGGACTACACAGTTGAAATGTTTGGGTTTATATAGAATTTATTGGCAAGTCATTCATGCAGTAGTTGATGAGGTGTTTCCTTCAACAAGTGTTTGGCCCAACCCAAACCTGTAATGTCTTCTATACCCACAATCAACCTTCACAGTGAAATTCCTCTTCTTTTTTTTCTTTTTTCTTTTTTTTTAAAAAAGTCCTAGAATCGCAGTATGTAGCTAAGGTCCATATTCCTCAAATATCATTCAGAGGAAGACAAGGAACATGTTCCACTGAAGACAAGTTAAACTTCAGAGTAGCCCCTCCAGAATACAAAAATGCCATGCTGCAGTGCATAATACTTTTTCCTTGAACATCAAGAGTACAATTTGAGTACAAGGCTATAAATGCCTCTATTAGACTTGCAGACCTCTTAAAATTACATTGGAAGCATTTTGACTAAGTTATTTGTGCAGGCACTGCAGCAATAACAATGATTTGCTATACAGGCTGGAGCTGTCAGACCAATCTTGTGACCCACTGATTTTGACAACTACGTGGTTTGTTGGTATTAAAATAAAAGCATTGGTTCTGCCAAGTTAGGTTTCATTAATATTGACTTTCAAAGGATAACTAGTAATTAAGCAATTAGAAGGTATTCTCAAAGAACAATTTAACACTGATGCTTGAAACCAAAATATTTTCCAAGTTGCACAACAACTTGAATTTGTTGATGTCATAAAAGTAAGTGCTCCATTTTAAAATCTGCTTTTGTACAGAGACTGAGAACTTTCCTCATTATGGGCTTTCATCTGGCTTATGCCCAGTGCAGAGCTTCAAGCTGAGCTGTAACTATGATTGCCTACCCAGGAACCAGGTATAAAATTAAAAAAAACTCAAAGACACAGACTGGCTCAGAGTTCCCTGGATTTTAAGAACCTAAGAAAGACAAAGTAAATTCCAGCCTAAGATATTACATCTTCAAACTATTTCTAAGATTTCTGAGTCACTGCTTGTTCATGAAATCTGCTTATACTGGGTGTGGTACTCTTATGTAATATGCATAATTAATTTTGGATAATTTTTCAACCACTTAGCCATGTGAGGCACCAAACAATCAAGAAAATACCTTACAAGAGTGATTTCTATCCATCTTTGAACATCCCTTTCCAAATTATGTCTCTTTTCTCTCCTCCATTCAGCTGAATATATTCTGCTTTTATCACTGCTTTTTTGATAGAACGAGAGAAATGACATAATTAAAAGCTGTATCATAAAATCAAATTTAATTGCTGCTATAAAACAGTTTAATTTTGTTTTTGAAAGACAGTGTCCCCCCAATACTTTGGTGATTTGCAATTGCCAGATTCAACCAGTTTTCTTCAAACAATATGCAAATCAAGTCTTTATTTAAATTTAGACATTTTAAAAATGCTTACACACAAAGGGCTAGTTTATCTTCAGGTTTGCTGTGATTCCTGTAGGAAGAGACAAATCAAGAAGAAATAACCAAAGATCAACCATTCTGAGCATAGCATGGCATGACATTAACATCACCACGGATTGAACAAAAGGCACATAGCACAGAATATGCTGATTATATGCCTAAGTACCAAAATAATCAATAAGTATGTTTTTTTGGTTTGCTATACTGGAGGCCAAATACAGCTGATGATAAGGTAGGGCTTCTTTGCCTTACAATCTATCCAAAGTTGAAAGATTTTTTCAGTGTTAATAAAAAAAATACTATGGGAATTCACATCAAGTTGTCTCCATGGTTTACACAGGTTTGAATGGCTTTAGCAAAAAGGCAGCTCTACCACAGGCCAGTCAATATTTACCACTACACAAAACTCAAAGTGAAGGGACTGGCAAGGTTCTCAATTTGACTTTGCTGTGATGGAAACAGCCAAAGTAGACTCTTCCCATCCAGTTCAAGAATCATACCACATACCCAGGCATGCTGGCTGACCAGTTCTCCCTCACAACTGTGTTAGCTTGCTAGAGACAAGGAGGCAGTGCTGTACCACACCCAGCCTGTAATCTCAGTGATGCCTTGGCACAGGTACTCACCATCCGGCCTACTCTCTTCACCTCATTCAGAGCTCCTCTGCCACCCTGCCTTTACACTAGACCACCTCAAACCATGCAAGGTCCCTGTGCATCAATTTGAGAGAGGCTGTTTGCATCAGCTTGAAGCACACAGCTCCCTGAGACAATGCTAGGGATGAAAGGAAGATTCAAGATACTGAACCACACATGGTAGCAACTGCCTGAAGGAAGGCTTATGCCAGGATCTCATGGGGCAAACAATTACTCAGAGGGACATTAATCAGATCAACACTGATTTATCAATTTCAGGTCCCCAGCACAGCCTGCAGCAAGACAAATTTTGCATGCTGAAGAGAGGACTGGCTGTTTTCTGCAGAGAACTGGGACAGTGATGCAATGGTGACACAATGGTGCCATCCCCCGTACAGAATTTTGGCTACACCTGCCAGTTCCTGTCACAATGCCTGCCTGAATAGATCACCCCACGTATGTATTAATTCCTACCTTTCCAATGGCCTTCCTTCTCCTTCAATAGGAGTTTGGCCCATTCTCCTTAACCTCTCCTACTCCCTCCCTATTACCAAAAATCTGGCTCAAACTACATGGTAAATGGCTCTGTCTTTAAATAACCCCAGTGTTGCATTCCTCCATTTACAGTAGTCCTCTGGCTGTAAGTACCTTGATGCAAAGCAGAATGGTACTGCTCCTGTAAGATGCAGAAGGACATACATAGGCTACATCCAAGCCAACAAGCAAGCACACAGGCAACTCTCAGTGTGCTGGCATCTGTACAGTGTAGCCAGGTCTGGAAGTGGATTCACAACACATTTTCAAGTAGTATTTTGAGTCCACTGCATTTTATATCCAATTGTCAAAACATGTTGTACTGCAGCTTGACAGATTTTTCATATCCATCATGAAAGAAGAGCAATATCAAAAAAAGAAGTTAAAAAAGGCAGTAAGGAATTTTTTCCCTCTCTTGCATTCAGATGCACTACCCAAAGTCCTACCTCCCCTTTGCATGGCTATTTGCAGCTCCATTTAAATGCCATGCAGTACATGAGCTTGTCTTTGAATGGCATGTGTGGTAGCTACCAAAAGGTACTGTCATTATGCTTTGAAGTAAATAGCTTGTGCTGCTTGGCATTTCAGTCTCCTATCCAGTGTTCTCCTCCCAAATTTTTAAATCTCCTCCTTTTTCAAAAAATCCCAAACCAAAAAACCCATAACATCACCTCAATTTTCTCGTGCAGTAATTTGCTTTATCCAAATCCCTCCCAAAGGGCATAGGTGGTAGGAGCCATATTCAGAGGCTTCCTGTACACAATCTTGAACCTAAGTTCAAAATCAGCCATTTGGGCAGAAAGCTTTTGATGTTGCAGAAAACAGCCCACCATAACCAAGACTAGGTTTCTCAAGGTCAAGCAGTAGAAAAGAGCAGCTCATTTTTCAGGCCAGCAGGATCTGTCTCCCTGAATTTTGAGTCCCACAAAAACGTACAGAAAGAGTGGGCATTAATAGCTCCCATCCATAGGAAAATACTACTGGCATTTCATTTCTGGTAGCAGCGGGGATGCCAGGTCCAAAGCAGGCAAGGTCATTGTGGGGAAAATGCTGCTATTGTGGGAAAACTGCTGCTATCTTCCCTTCTGATCAACAACTTAATTCATAGTCCAACAAACTCCTGAGGGGTCAGTCAACAAGGGCTCAAGAAGCCGGTACCCACAGAGGCTCTCCCAGTCAGCTCTCCAGCAATGAAGTGATGACACTGCCCAACCTAACAACTGCACGAGAGTCAAGTTTTCTACAAAAAAAAAATCTCTTAATTTCAAATCCCCACATCTCACAGTGAAAAATCCATGACAGGTGTAATTCCACTGAGGAAAAGAACTGGGATGCTGGATTAAGAAAAATATCTACGAATGAATGTATTGTATAATCTAACTCAACAGCAAAAGAAGGGGGAAGGAGATGAATATTTTTGCCATTGATCACTTATGCTGGACCATGTGAATGTTCCTCTGTCTCCATAACAGTAATTTCTTCAATTGGAATAATTCACTCTCTATGGCTCAATGCAAGCCAATGTACTCCCCTGTTTAGCCCCATACCCCAAACCCCTACGCATCATTACATTTCAGAGAATGCAGAGATTTTTCAGCCTTCAGCCCAAACTGCCTTTGATAGAACTAGAACAGATATTTATAAAAGGAAATGGTTCATTACTGAAAAAAAAGACTTAACTGTTATTTTCTATCATTGACATAATGATGGGGTCTTATTGTGGTATGCCTTCTGGACAAACATACCAAGACTCCTGAAATAACATACAGCTACATTCTTACAAAAGATGAAGAAAAACAGTAAGGGCCGAGCAGGAAGGGAAAAGATTTCTGGTGTAGTAGGTGTGAAAAGCACAGATCTCTGCTTATCAGTTGCTTTTCAGCTTTTCTGTCAAACCACATGTAGAAACAATTCAAAGGATGAAAGCAAAGTTGTCCTTCCAATAGTTCATGGAGTGCCTGGCTGGGTGAAACAATGCTGCAGAGAGAGCAGGGATAAACATCTGGGATCAGACAACTCAGTCAAGCTTTTCCCCCACAAACATCATCATCCCACAAAGGAAAACAAGATGAATAAGCCTACTGTTGTTTGTACTGATGACTTACTGACAGGTGTCAAACTAGGAAAACCATCACACATCGCTGTGTGTGACAAAAAAGTGTTACTGTATCTAGAGATATGGGCAGCATCAACTAGATGGAGGTAGGTGTTCCTGTAACACAATGCTTGCCAATGCAAAGTGAAATCTGAATGAGTAGACATCTCTGAAAAAAAAAATCATTGACATTTTATTTTTAATTACATAGCTACCTGATTTCTTGGGAAACTATTAATTCTGTAAACACCATTTAAATTCACACAAGCTCTAAAGTTGTCACCTTAAGCGATGCACGCTGATTTCAACTTTAACCACACATTCACTTTCTCATATGTATTTGCAATTAATTTCAGTTAAATAAAAGTGGGTATTTATTCACCTTTGCAAGACAACAGAATACTAACGTTAGTATTTTAAAATTTCCAGTTGAGCTCCATACCAGTTTAGCAGTTTGTGGTAAAAGAGTGGTGGCATTTGGTACCTTATCCATAAATGTTCCTGATTAAACAAAGGATAAAGAAGTTATGAAAAAAACATGTATCCAGACATTTTGTTCACCCCTGAAATAAGCAAAAAGCAAGCACTGAATTCCATAGGTATGTAAAAATCTGTTTTATTGACAGTCGTCTTTTGCAACCAATTCACAGTGTAACAGTGGCTTCAGCACTAGACTTCAGCACTTCTTTCTGACAGAGAAAATAGTTAAGCATATCCAGGGAACAAGAATTACCAAGGAACGGTTTCCAGAAAAGTCATCAACTGAAGTAACAGAAGAAATTACAAGGAGAAATTCCAGTTTCACTACTTGGATATCTTTTAAAGACCATGTTTTATAATATATGTGCTTTCATGCTAGCCAGATTTTGAACTTGCCTATTGTAAAAGTCAGTCACTCCATACACCATTTCTTACTCTTTTTTATGAAACTTCTACATGTTCAGCACTGCACTGGTTCTTATCTGACCTCAAGTTGCTAACACCTTTCCAAGTTGGGGGATAAGCAATCAAGAGACATCCACAGCTCCTGCAGCTGGATAAATGAATATATGCATAGCTACATCCTGTGTAGTGTCCACCAGGGCCATAAAAAAAATCATGTCCTGGACAGAATATGTTCTCAACAGTTCCCAGTATGTTCTCAACATCTCCCTCCAGATGTTGAAACAAAAATACCAGAACAGTATCAGCAAAAACACAGCTTAGAAAAGAAGATTGGGGAGAAGACTTCAGATGCACAAGGCTTTGTACGGCTAGCTGAGGAGTCCAGTCACAGGAGAAAGCCATCTTCCTGCTGTCCTGAAATTGCACCAGAGCCTCTATTCCCACTCTCTTCTTCAAGCCCCTATGAAGGGTCTGCATTTATGATGCGTCCTGCAATCACCCAGGCTATTTGTGTTTTAATATAGTACTAAACATATATTAAACAAACCCAACCCCATCTCCATGCAACACCCTCACACACACTCCATCCCCAAAAATAAGCATAATCAACTGAAACAGAGTCCAAGCATCAGAGAAGGGCTGGAGCCACAGCATGCTGGAAACAAGAAAAGGAGGACAACATTAAGATTCTGTGCAGATTCTTGAGAGGCTTAGCATACCCAAAGATCCAATAGTGCAGAGCTCTGGCATCCAAACAGTCTGTGACCATTGGGATGGGAAGTCACTTGCCCTCATGGAGAACTTCAAGTTCAGGCAGCAATAATAAAAATTTCTACCCTAAAAGCCTCTATGTAAAATCTATCTGTATAATTTCTTTTGCTAAAGGAAGAAAAAACCAAACTACAACTGCAGCAGTTTTCTTTCAGGGGAACAAGAAAAAAAAATTAATTTTTAAAAGTTTCTATGCAAATAGAGGCTTTACTTGCAATATTAACAGATAAAATGTTAAGATAATAAAAATCATATTTGTCTAAGGCAAACATAAAAAAGGGACTAAAGCAAATACCAGCTTAGACTTTTTTTTCTGTAGATGTAATAAAATAACATTTGTCTAATATTTTAATCTATTATTTTATATTTAGTATTTTAAATAATGTCTCCATTTCACTGTAATTGAATCTCTAAATATTTGATATTGCTAATTTAGAACAAAAGATAAATGCAGACTATAAAAAGCCTTTGGATGTTTGTATTTCCCGAGTTGTTTTACTACTATTATTTTCCAGGTTGGCAGAGATATACAGAGGTACCAATGGCCAAGAGCAGAGAATGTTTCTGGCCTAGCTTACAGTTATCTCTTACAAATTGACTACCTTGATGCTGGGTGTATTCAGTACTTTGATTTTTCAAATATTTTAAATACTTTTCCATGTTTCTCCAGAGACCAGCACTGGTGCCATGAGCAAACCAGGGAGCTAACCACAGGGTCTTGAAATGACATTCAGCAGGAGGAGGAGAAAAGGCATAGATAAAAGAAAATACACACAAAGAGGAAATGCTTTAGATACAATTGTTTTCCCATGTTTAGCAAGGTTATTCATGCACGAAAGTAGTTTATTGTTATTACTAGAGATTTGTCAATCTTTTCAAATTTTTCAGCCTTTACTGGAAGCAGTACTTTGAACAGCATAAATACTCAGACATGCATTGAGTCCGCTTCAGCCCAAAGCATTCACCAACACTCCCCCTCTCTCTCTCATTACATCCATTTGCTCACACATGGGGTTCGGGGAACCAACAGCCTTCTCTGCACATCTCCTCTCCTGTCCCCACTTCCCCTGACTTTTATATCTCTTTCTCCTACACATGCTGGTTCCCAACCCATTTCACCAAGTTCTCTTAGCTCGTTAACAAGGAAACAGATGGACAGTGAAAAAAGAAATTGTGCGGAAACAAACATTTAGCAGGGTCAAAGACACCATGAAGGCAACTAGTGTCATGTACAGACCCTGGAAAAGTAGTCACAACATCACTTCCCATTAAACTGTGGCACTTGGCATTAACTGCATATCTTAAACAATGCAGTTTAGAAATGTCAATATTATCTAGCAGCAGTTATATAGAAATAAACAATCAGGTGGAAGTTGCTGAAATTAATGCTGACTTCAGGTGGAGAAATACAACGCTCCTCTCTGGAACTTGAATAACTCAGGGGGAAGGGTTAGCTTAAAAGAACTCCACTGATCTGACCTGTCTAAATAAAAATAAAAGCAAGATTGCAAAGCTCCAGTTTGGTAGCTGGGGGCTTTCTAAACTACATTTACATTTCATAATATGAGAGTAAGTAAGCAGTAAGAGAATCTACATAGAACAGTGACACCCAGAAAAAAAAATCTTATTTCAGGATTTTCCTGGCTGGTTTTTAGGAACTTTTAAAATACAGAGTTGAAGGAATATAACCACACTAATTACATCGGGCTATTTGAAAAGCACTGTGCATGGACCACGTCGCCACGCTGGGAGCAAGGCTCCCCTTCCCAAGGCTCGTGGGGATGATGCTCTGCAGGTGCGAGCTCCCGCACCCCAGCAGCGGCCACCGGCCCTGCCGCACAGCACCATCTAATGGGAGACGTCAGTGCGAGACATGGCCACAGGCTCCGCGCCGAGGCACAGCCCTTCTTCTTGGCAGGAGATGAAAGAAATCGCCGCTGGCAAAGAAATTAAGTAATTGCAGTCAGAGGAGGAAGAATGGCTGTGGAGGAAATTGAAGTCCAAGAGAGCCACAAAGGGATAGCGTGTATCTGAAAAGATGACAGGAGAACAACTAGAGGAGGCACAGTATCAGTCTGGGCAAAGGAATAAGGAAGTTTAGGCTCATCAAGTTTTGCTGACCAACGCTTGTCACTGATTAGGTGTTTGAAGAGTTCCAAATTACACATGCTACCCTTTCAGAGCATTTAAATATAAGGGAATATTTGGTGAACAAGAGGAAAGATAGTCAAGTGTCTTTATACTTTGAGAACACTGAAATGAACACGTTCTTGGGCTTGGACACAGCAGCTTTCAGCTTTTCAGAGGACCCTGTTGTAGCTACTTGTACCTCCTTCAAGACCCTTCCATCATCTCACAGCAGGCACAATGCCACCCTGAACAGTAATCTCACATTATTCATAATTATAGATATATTCCACCACCCCTTCCCCCAAAAAACAAAAAATCAAACTCCTTCACTGTTTGAGACATATTTGCCCTTACAAAAAAATCAAATATCACTGCTAGCAGAAATGAAGGATCAGGCTACTAATAAACTCAAAATCAGGACTTCACCCTATTTAACAATTTAACATGACTTGAAAAAGGTCTCTCTTTAAGCACCACACTGCCCTGTCACATGTCTTTCCAATCTGAACATTTTGGTGAAGCTAATGGAGTATTTGTTAAGCCAAGCATTACTAGCTCTTATTCTCCAGGGATCTCTGATGCATGGTTTACAAAACCACAGACAACAGACACACTATCAGCTGCCAGTCACAGGCAGCCCCACACAGGGATAACTGCTGTGCTACGATTAAAGAATTAAGGTGAAGAGCATGGAGGTCCAGAAGGAAAACCATGGGTGACAACTGCTGTTCTCCCAAACTCTTTTAACACTTCCCCCTTCCTATCCCCCTTTCTTCTTCAACATCATCACTCCACTTTGGATCCAGGGTGAGCACGGCACATGACCCAAGTGTTTGTTACTAAGCCACCTCCAGCATGACACTTCCTCCAGCCATTTTGCTCCTCCTCTGCAAATGCAGCTTTATTTAATTATTTGAGGGGCCAAACTGGTTTGACAAAGTGCTTGCCTTCTTGCTTGGGTGTGCAGAGGAACCCAAGGTAAGACTATCATAGCAGCTGCACAGATTTGCTATGTACACTGCCCAGAGGTAGGATTTAATTACTAGTCAAAAGCAGTCTATCTCCCCGATTACATAAGACAATTATAATTTGCTTGTATTTATTATGACATCCTTGCAGAAATGTTCATGACTCTTTGTAAACAATTCCATATTCTGCAAGGGAGAGGCAAAAATTTACATCACAGTCTCCATATTCAATGTACTATGCATCTGAAATGTGAATCCTTAATATCCACCTTTTTAAATCACTAGAAAATTCCATGTTGATAATTTTTTTTGTTGTTGTTGTTACTCAGAGGTAAACAAGTCAGCAGTGTATTAAAGAATTTATCTGCATATGGCAAATACATCCTTTCTCAAAGACACACTCTGACCTAAAGCCCTGTGTAGAAAAAAATCCGAGTGTTCAACCAGCAGTGGGCTGGTTCACATATTCTCATGTATCTCCCCTAATGATACATCTACAGTAATTAAAAAGCTCCACAAAACACACACACAAAGAAGCTGACACATAAGCAGGCAAATTGTACTAGGAAACATCCAGAGCTATAAAAATAGTCTTGAAAGACTACTCTTTTACTCATTTAGTATGTTTGTACCTTGTAACTACTTTTTAGATTACAAATAGATGCATGTTCTTTGGGCATTTTTTTGTCTTTAGCTTTATTTTGTCTTTGAAAATAACAAGGCATTAAATGGAGAAATACCATCAGTAACCCATACAGTTTTTCATAGACAGAATTCTCTATGCCCTGGAAGACAGAGATTTTTTTTCAATCATAGGCAAGATGCCTCAAGTGTTTCAGGTTTGAGCCACAATGGTTTCTGTGACCAGCTGCTCTTCTAGGACATGCAGACTCCAAGAATGTCTGAAATTTAGCCTAGCAACAGACAAAGCACAGACTGCCCTCAGTTTAAATGTTTTACTCTGTACATGTTGCATGAAGTTATGCCAATTTCTCATGCTTGATCTAGTAAGTGGTTGGGACTTCTACATGAAATTTTTTTACTATTTTATTTAAAGCTCAGTAACAAAGATTTTTCTCCTACCATAAAAAGAAAAAAACTGGGAACTGCTTTCAACTTTAGGTCCACTGCTTTATCAAAGCAGAATGATGTCTCTGGGGATTTTTTAATTCAAAATTACAGAGAGAAAGGAACGATACTTCATTGCACTTATGCTATTTCCAATGCTAGATTTAATTCTGGTTTTGGGGGCATCACAAAATCGTGTTTTGATCATACATACTCAGATCGTTTGTTAGAACAAGAAGCTGGATATAATTTCAACTTGAAGCATTCAAACATGACTTGCACAACATCTACAGACTAACAAAGGAATTATCCCACTGAGTTAAACTAGTTGTCTGTCTATCCCACCGAGCATCCTCAGCCTGATAGTGACATGTACCAAGTATGTCAGCTCATTTGCAGGGTGGGGAGGGAGGATACCAGTACTTTCATATTTAGGGCAGAGGTGTTCTGGCCTTGCCTATAATTAAATGGTAAAAAACACAGATAGGGAGAGCAACACATCTTTCAATAAACACTTCTCTTGCATCAGAAATCATTACAGAAAGGAGAAATGTCACCCACCACTTCCTCCTGTGTCTATATAATCAGCTTTTAAAAATACTTCATTGCTTAAACATTTCTTTGTTTGCACTATACAATGTATGGAGATGTGCATCCAGAAGAACTTGAACACAAGTTTAACTTGTGATAAGGCCAAAGTGATAAACATATTCAATGCCTTTTAAACTAAGGCATGTACCCTTTAATATGCTGCTAAAAACTCACTCATTTTATGCAGGACACTATTCTCCAAGCCTGGTGCCTCAGACTGAGAGCCTGTGTTGATAGCAAGTGGGAACTCATATACTGTCTGGGAGTCACTGCAAAACTGATCTCATATCTCTTAATATATTCTGACCTCTGCTGTTATAAAGTGGAATTTATTTTGACAGTAATTTTTTTCTCTAAAACACTGCCCTCAGCTAAATAAGAATTGCCAATATCTGCAATTATCTAGGGAAAAGAAATTATGGGAAAATCACTTCTATCTTACACTGTGAAACATAAATGAAGTTTCCACGCTTTTTTTCTCCCCCTCATCTTTCTACTGTCCTGTCATTACAGCCCACATCATTTGACTATTTCATAAATACACATACTTTGGTGATTTTATTTGGAATCTAGACACTCTGTAGGCTCCCAAGCATCTCTCTGACAGTTAGTTACTTTTGTGACAGTTATCAGCAAAAACACTCAGTACATACCTAAACAGAGACTAGCACTAATCTGAAATTATTCATACCCATTTTAGACAGTACTTTATTTTTTCCAGTGTAAGTTGCACTTTCCCCACCAAAATATTCTACAGTAGCCTAGCAAGCTCTAAATGATGTACAAGTGTAGGACTCCGCACTGAATTTTGACCGTGTTGGTTAGGAAAGAAATCATATTCTTAATGTGCCATACATTAACATCACTGAAAGTGTGAATCTGAATGGATGATGGTAAATTGGTTGGCAAACTTTTGAAAACAGAAAACCACCATTTTTCAAGTTATAGGTACACTTTGAGGGAAAAAGAAGAAAGAGAGGGTGTCCATCATGATTCTCTGCTTCCAAACTTCTCTTTCCCTTTCAGTTAAGAAGTCTCCTCTCAGACCTTATCTTGAAGATTAACATTTGAACCTGTACTGTACTTATCACAAATGCTCAAAGAACATTTTCTCTCCCTTTCCCACCATAACACCTGTCACACTTCAAAATAAAATTGCATGTACAGCTTGTATGATTTCCACCAGACTTGCTGATTCCCCATGGCTTGAGAGATGAAATACTTGATCAATTATTTATAAGCAGTATGAATTCAGAGTATCTCCCAGTCAGAAAACACTTTTGATTAAGGAATAGAAAGACAGCAACACAATGCACAATGAGTGTTTCAGCACTAAATGCTACTTTTATCTTTATGTCTAACTAGGGAAGAGACCCTAATCTAAAATCAGCTAAAAACCTTTATGCCAAGAACCTACCTCTCATAGTTCTAAACATGAGAAATAGTCTTGTTCATTTCTTTTCAGTATGTTCTCACCATTAAATGTGTTCTGAGCAATACTAAAATTAATGGAGTTTTTTATTGTTCTGCATACAACAACTTTATTTTCACCTTCATGCATAGTTAATTTTTAAATTTTTTTTTTCAATCTTTGAATTCTTTGCTTTTGCTAAGAGAAACATACAGAAATTTGCCTTCACACCTTTACTGAAGTAAATGCAGTAAACACAACTGCATCATGTAGATAAACCACTGAATCTGAAAGGATCCTCAACTACAGCAACAAAACAAACAGCCACTGAAGCCCAGCAAAGTACCTTATTCCACCATACAGACGTCCCTAGACAGCCTGTTAGTTTACACACACTCCCTGTTTCAATAAACATCCTCACACATTCTGTTTTGCCCCAGTTAAAACCATCATCTGCAGGGAACCAAACTAGAGTGGATCCCCCAAAATCTTACTGCACCTTCAGTAAGTGATACCTAGACTGTCAGCAAGAATGGTAAATAATGAATTATACAGACTACCACAAGTGTCCTGTAGGATTTAACATTACAATTGACTTTTTAGAAATATGGAACTACTTCAAATAAGATGTGTTTAAACACCTCATCTTCCCATTCAAAAATTTTATTAATACATACAAGTTTTGGACAATATAAGGAAGAAGACTTAGTTAGCCTTAGTTATAAGGAAGAAGCCCTAGGGTGCTCTCTTTGTATAGAGACCATGTAGCAGCATCCTGCAAGTGGTCTCAAGACTTTATTGGTTTGATTGAACATCTGTCAGATCAGGTAATATCCCTGAAAAGAATAAATAAAGCACTACGGTTAGTTTAATTTTATATTCTGTCAAAAAATATAATGAGAAATTGAATAGCCTAAACCAAAGTATAGCATGATTAAATTTGAAGTTTGAGAAACCAATTCACAAAACTAGAAGTGAATAAAATTCACACAACTAGCACAAAAAAAAGAGAGGCATGCTTAGGTTAAAAAGTAGCTAAAGACAAAATAATGAAGAAATTCTATGGTCCTGCTAGAAGAAACAGAAAGGACAGAGAAGGCGTGATGGAAGTAAAAAATCAGATAATGAAAATATGGTTATGATGTTAAGTTAAAGAGCTGGCAGATGCTTCAGAGAAGCATAGGACTGGGAAAACAACCACTGAGAGTTTAAGTGTTGAGATGGCAAAGCCTGGAAGAATTTGCATAATTAAAGTTCTAGAGCATGCTCTAAGCTATTAACAATTATCTTCAACTCAAACGGCTGGAAAGGTCTCACTGACTGAAAAAGAAAGATCCCCTTTTGAGGAGTAATGACATGAGAAAGAAACCAGAAAAAGGGTTAGAAAAACATTTCGACTATTCTCTCCAACTTTAGCTCCTAGAAGGTTATTAAATATTGCTGACTCACCACCAATACAAGGACATATCTTTTTGAAAGGAAGGAACACTTTGGTCTGAAAAGACTCTTTTCTTCCTGCCTTGGCAAATAAACTGACTTGACACAAGAAAAGCAGCAAGCGTGCTATAGATGAAGTGAAGTTATGCAACTGGAAAAAAAAGCCTTGTTATTTTATTTAAGGAGAGACTGTGGAAATGCAGTCTAGGTAAAGGAGATTAAAAGGCCATGACATCAAAGTAGGAAGACCACACATGTCAAGAGCAGGTTTCTAATGTGTCAGCTGGGATAAGGCACAAAACCGGACCCAAGAGAAGTTATTTAAAATAACTCTAGTATGTTTTAAAGAGAATTAGGTGATGGACAACCATCTAATTTATTTACAAACTCAACCTGAGATGTTGTATGAGATAAAAATTCCATGTTCAAGCCCTAAGTCAGAGCACTGGTGCAAAGTTTAGGGTCAGCTACAAAACCTTTTTCTTAAAACAGGGCAACCAAACATGAATAGGGTAATCCTGTACATCTCACAACAATGTTAACTTTCATTTCAGCAATGTCAGTTTGTAGTCTGTCACCCTCTTATCCTTTTATGACACTGCTTTAAGTGTTTATTCATCAGTGTGTATTGGTGCAGTAGGTGTCCTACTATTAGTTTGGTTCATGCTATTTCATGTATTGTGTTTCAAGAAAAGACACTTAGGAGTATGAGGACTAGTTATTGTAAACAAGAGATGAGAGGGAACGTTTCCTTTCCAAATTTTTCAAAGCAAAATTTGCACCAATGGATTTACTGGCCAGCAAAGAAAATTGTCATGCAGTAGGGAGGAAAAGTTAACCAGGAAAGTTAAGTACCAGATTTTAAGAGGTTAAAATATATGGAGATAGATAGATAGATAGATATGCCAGGAATAGTCTAGGTATGAAAATATCCAATTTTACAAAAGCGTACTCATGAACTGTGTGACCTCTAAGCTTCACTGATCCATATATGCAATTTCTACATAAAAGAACTTATTACTCACTCTGTCTCATCATCTAAATACCAAACCCAGTAAAAGTTCTTAGTTAAGCATGTATGTATCTCCATGTTGTAAGGCATAAGACAGAACAAAGCGTTTCAGGGAGAGTTTTGGTAGTGTTTTGGAAATTAGGTACTTCACAGCAACTGCTCACAATGCACAATAACCTAGATGCAAAAAAAATCTACAAATAAATCAATTAATTTTAGGACATACTCCAAGTGCCAAAGCAGAAATTTAAACACGTAATGCCTACTATTACATGGCATTGTTAAAGCAATAGAAAAGAAAAACTGCACATGCATGGTGGAGGGGACTGACACACTCACTATCCCCACAAGTACCTACAATTATTCAGATCAGGGTAATTGCCAACTCTGAGGGCACAACATTTAAGCGGCACTTACACTACCACATATAACCCAAACACCAGGCTCTGTAACTCTAATGTTGTGGTAGAAGATGGATTTACTAGAATTTTAAGGCTACATCCAATTTATGCTCTCTAATGAATTCCTTAATCAATACTTCTGTATTAATTCTCATCACTCGCTGGTGTGTTAATTCTCATCACTCGCTGGGGGTAGGGAGCAAGAAACTGGTCTTTATGTGCAAGGTTATAGTGTTACACTGCTTCGAGGTGGCCCACCTGAGCTTCTCTAGTGACCCTGGAACCACTGGAGATGCCTGCAGAGATGGGAACTCTTCCATCAAGGGAACACCAGCATCTCAGGGTGATGGTGCTGAGTATGCCTATGCACCACTGGCACTTTCTACACTTCCACAGTGACTACATGATAGTCAGAAAACAAATTTAAAAATCTGTTTTCCCTTTCCTTGATGGAAGATGTCTTGAGCTAGTAAGAATTACTGACCTACAAGCTCTGAAGGACAAAGGGCACCTGCAATGACAGAGTGGAGTGGGAATAAGGCAGGAACCAGTGGAGAGAATAGTTTCACCCACAGCAGGGTTTTCTTTGAAGAACCTCCAGAAACCACATAATAACCTATTTTTTTATTTGGGAGGAAATATTCAAAGTAAAAGCAGGTCTGGACTTCATTACATAGCTTTTGGTCACAGGTGCATGAATCCACCTGCTCAAGGTATGACTTGCGATAGATATTAAAAAATATATATATTTGAAAAAAACCCAAGTTTCTGCCACCCCAAGGAAGAACATGCAAACCTCAACACGGCCTTGCTGCTGAAGGTGCAAACAGAAGAAAACAGGACAAAAGCAGAGAACCCTAGAAGATGTGCTGTTCAAGTTTGCATATGAGAAGCAGGGCGGTGGGAAGGTGAGAAGAGCCACTTTTGCTTCTGCTCCAGCCCATGCTGGCAGAGCATCCAGCGCAGCCCTCACGTAAGCCTGCTGCACCTTGGCCTCCTGTCTTCACCTATACCCATTTATGCTGGAAAATTTGCAAGCCTGGATAATTCCAGTTCTGCTGCTGGAAGGATCCTGTGCAACATTACTGCTGAATTTGGGGAGATTACATAGAAACCTGGCAAACTGAAACAGTCCCAAGGCCTGATGACTAAATATTTCATGGTAATGACACTTGGCGCCAGAACCTCAACAAAATCAAATACGAATGTCAAAAGCTAGTAAATCAGAGGTAGCCCTTCAAGGATTTGTTTGGACAAAGATTTGTAGTAGTCAAGGCCACACTTCAAAATGTACAAAAAGCATACGAATATGTATCTCTGTCAAAAGATTTGTCTGAAAAGTCACTGTCTGTCTTTGTTAGATTTATCAACAGATGTCAAAGGACAGATTGGGCGTCAATAAAGTAAATTACCCATCTTCCATTTAATTGCTTTGAATAAACAAATTAAAATTAAATAGAGTCCAATAAAACAATCAAATGTTAATATTCTTACCTACATGCAGGAAGAAGGCTACAACCTAACTACCCAAAACACACTTTACAAAAAACAAAGGGGTACAGTAAAACTATTCTGAAACATGTATTAAACATTATTTGAAAACATCCTATTATGAAACAAAGGATTTCCTTCATAAACAGTGTAATGGTAAGTTGAGAATCCCTGCAAAATATCATCTGAATCCTTGGAAAGTTGCAACACTCTGCAACAGAAGATATTGTTACTTTAACAAATCTGAAGAGTTAGCACAAAGAGAAACTGGGTTAAGAAGAAAACATTTTGATGTCTAGTGAATTTTTTGCAAGTGAATTTGTGATACCCATACCTCCATTAAAAATATGAAAAAACACTACATGGGGAAGAGACTGTGACCAAAAATTCTTGGTGGCTTTTTACTAGAAAGTAATTTTGCAAACATTATAAAGATAGCTATGCTACTTAAAAATACACAGCATTGTTCAGAATAACTGAAAGTGACACAGAACTGCAACTCAGCTTCTGTTCTTGATTCTATTTGTTTCAAATAAATGAAACATCTGTGAAATTCACAGCATCTGAACACAGAATAAACATTTTTTCAGTATGACTTAGTAACGGATATTTTAAGATGCTGGAATGTCACTAATTTGTGCCACTTAGGTCAGCAATTTGTAAATTATTAGCTCTAGAGCACCAAAACAAAGTAGAGCCTAAGCCCATTTTATCCAGCTATGAGTGTTTAATTTAAACACCTTTTAAGATCTAATGCCAAACCCCAGCATATATTATTTATCATAAAATTGGGAAGGACATCTTATGGCTTCCAGTAGGTACATATCCTATAAGAACAACTTTTTTATTTTTCTGTAAGCCTTTCAGCTTCCCTAGATTTCAAACAAGTACCTACATTTCTGCTGGTAACCAAGTCCCTGAGGAGCAAGTTTAGCTTGAGATGCCACTGTCAAGCCTTTTCCTGTAAGTGTCAGTAGGAGGGCAGGGAAAGAAGAATAAAGCGAGGCAGAATGCTATTTAACTATTTATTTTTCTCATTACAAGAGAAAGGGGATGCTCACACCTTAAAAAGGAAAGAGACTTGTACTATTGGATTCCTGCCCCTACTGAGTTGCCAAGCAAGTCCTTGGCTTTTGTGCTCTGACACAGAAGGCTCCACAAAGGGTTACAGAGCCATGGCAGCTCTGTAACTCTGGTCTCTAGAAAAACCTTCCACTCTGAAGAGGTTGTGAGACTCTCCAAACAGGGCTAAAAATGAAATTACACTGGGACAAGTGAAGACCTCCAGAATGTTTATGAAAGTCTGGCTCCAGGAAAGAAGCTCTCCTGACTGCAGACACTACTTTGTGTTTGTTTGTTTTTTAAATTTCATGAAACAACACACCCACCTTTTCTTTTTTCATCCTGAGCAATTCATTACAAGTCAAAGCTTTGGTCTGAAGCTTAAGGTCTTCTATTTTATTTTATTTACTTCTGGGCTAGCCTTAAAGGAGCAGTGAGAGAGGTTTAAAACCAGCTACATCATTCACCAGAAATACAAGTTTTCTGCTCTTAGGCACCTATGGAATTCACTTGTTTCAAGCTCTTCAAGTTTGAGGAAAAAAAATCTGGGCTTGAAAAATTCCTTACTTTAATTAATGACTTGCTTTAATTTGACATCAAATTAGTTTAATCACTATGAAGGAATAGTGAAAACAAAAAGTTCAGCATCACATGATATTTTAAAATAACATCTTTAAATTGGTACTGCATGGTCCCACTCCTAGCCAGCTCTCTCTGGTGGGGGTCTCTGTCCTAACAGCAGGAGGGGATAGGCGGCCTCTCTGGCACACTGTGTTCCCAGCATAAATATTTTTATGAGATATTTTTAATTCACATATAAAAGTGAATTGGGAGTGAGGAGTGGGGAGGGGTTTAATAATTCTACAAGCCTTCCTTACCTAAAAGGTTGCAGAAGCCAAAGGAATATTTTGGAACAGAGGAATTTGGAAAAAACTATGATCCCAAATGCTCCACACCTCAACAAAGAGAAGTAAAATTTAAGGATTCAACTTTCAACTTAAAAAAAAAAAATCTAAGAGAGCTCATTTTCATTTTGAAAATTTATCTGTAAGGTTTTTAAATCACTATTTCCTAAAAAAAAAAAAAAAAAAAAAAAAGGTTACTCTGAAGCACAAATAAAAGGTAAATGCTTTCCATAACCTCAGAAAAATACTTAAAATTTTCTTCCCCTGGCAACTGGTTTCATCACCAGTTGGAAATACTTTCTCTCTATTTTGTGTTTAGAAGAAAAAAATTCCAATTCACAAGCAGGCTGCTGTAGCAGGTTCCTGTAGCAATGTTCCTGTTCACATCAGCTGGGCAATTTCCTCACTCTGATGGGCGCCACTAGAGTAATCAGATTGTTTAACATCCTATGCAAATTCCTGGAGAGGAATGCTCAAATCTGCAAGCACACAGACAAACAGAAATCAGCAAAATCAGCAATATGCTAATTCAGCATGGTGCTGAACTCAATGCAAACATCCCTAAAGGTAATCAACAGGAGATGGGAAGCAAGACAAATTTGGGGACTGTAGCACGAGTTACAACAGAAGGCCCACATGATGATATTCAAAACAGAAAACCCCACTCAACAGACTGTTTATGATCTGACACAAAGAATCTTTACCTCCTCTTAAAAAGACCCAATAAAACAAAAACCCACAGAAAACCTCCTCTAGCCATGAGTACATCTTAAAGTTGTTGTGGCAGACATTCAGTACTCACCAGCTTGAACCTCCTCTCCCACAAATTTAATCTCAGCAGAGTCAAACAAATATTAATAATTGAAAAGTACACAAAGTTATTTTACTAAGGGGATAATTAGCAACTTCATTTCAGTTTAGCAGCTGATTTTGAGTTGGCATTAAACCAACAGGAGCTTAAAAGAACCCATTACACAGATAAGTTTCTGAATAACCTTATGAGCTACTTGCTGCAGTTTGATGTGGCCCTCAGACTTCAAAGGCCCCTTTCATAAGAAAGCAGGACAAAGGCAGAGAGGTCTTTATCATCATTTATGGTAAATAAGAGACGAATCCTCTACACACTAGAAAGCTGATGCAAGGAAAAGACTGAACTTTGCATGAGCTTCATCAACATTTTAGGAGCTCTAAATTATCCAGTAGTTTTTTGATTAGATGATGCCAGTAATTTGGAAAGGCAACAACAAGTAGTCCAGGAACACAGAAACACACAGATAAAAAATAGCTCCTGCTACTTTGCTATCAGGAGATGTTTGTGAGGAACCATCACCAGACCACAGTGGAACACGTGCCCAAGAACTTCCTGACACCTTAGGTGAACAAGCCAGAGCCTCCCATGCTGGGTACACACAGCTCAAACTCCCATTGTTTTCTACTGCTCAGCCTTAGCAATTCCCATTACCCCAGTCACAGACATACAGGCTGAACTGGCAATTCCTGGCATCTGTGTTTAGAGGAATTGCATGTTAAAGCCTTAGCACCAAATACACATGCTGTTGAAAATGAGGCCATGAAGAAACAAAGATCACTCCTTTACCAGAATTCACTGATGGAAACCCAGCAAAGACATACAGCTTAAAAGTAACATAGTGTGAAATAAGAAGTACAAACCCTTAAGTGGAAAACTGCCAAATGTAATTTTCACAATTACCATTTAACTTAAGAAGCAGATCAAAAGGAGCACATAATTTACATTTTCAAACATTAAGTTTTAAAGATCAAAGACCTCTAGTATTTCCAGACTGCATATATGTAACTTGGTTCGAGTAATGAATCTATGCAGAGGGAGAACATGAGCTGCTTATTTGCTCTATGCAGCAGTATCCCCAACGTCTGTGACTGCAGCATGTGATATCAGCAACATGCATCACCAACACGCTCCCACTGACACTAAACATGAATAGAAGCAAGGGGTTTAAAAGCCTAAAATAGCATTATTCCAATTTTCTGACTACTGGGGAACTCTCTCCCTGAAACTAGCCGTTGCTTCAGAGATTTTTTTTTCACAACTGCAGCCTGACAGCTATGACTTAACAGTACTTATGCAATGTTCCAGAGGTCATTAAAGATTCCACAGTACCAAAATTGTGTTTTTGTGACAGTGCTGTAGCCTAATTATATAAAAAATTTAAATAGAGAAAAGTGCACTATGTTAATATTCCAAAACACATCACTTAAATTCCATGTAGCAATGAAATAACAACAGCAGAGTCAATGAGGCAACATTTTCGTGACCACTGGGAGCTACTGCAACAGATTCTGGCCAAACTCAGTGTAAAGTAGAAGGTGTCCTGGAACTTATATCCAGGAAACAACTGAACTTTTAGTTCATACTGAAACCTCATGCCTACTTCTAAGCACCTCCCAAAACCACAGCTCAGAATTCAATATTAAAACCAGATTTTTCTTAGCAGAAAACCAGAGAACACCATTACCAGAAAACGTATGCTAAAAAAAGACATGATCATTTAAACCGAGCCAGTAAACAGGAGCTGCTTTTGGAAGTTGACAAGATGACTGAAACTTCTCTTACTAAGTCGGGGAACAGGACACCACCACCCATGTAATGAGCAGCTGTGCTCAGTACTTGATTGTTGGTGTCACAATAACATTCAGTTCCCAAAGTCTTTCTTACTGTACACAAAGATCCTCAATACACCTCACCATCTATCAGAGTGGTCCCAGGCACAGGATCGATTTTCAGCTGCATGTCCCTTATGCTCCTATTTCCCTTCCAAATCCCAGGATTAAAATTACTACTTACAGGAGGGGATATATAACACTAACATTTACATGGGAACTTTATTTCTTACAATACGGCATTAAGATCTAATAAAGGAGAGAAAAGGGCATATGAAATCCACAAATCTCTAAACATGAGAGGGCTTAAAGCAGCTTTCTCAAGAACAGCTTTTCCAACAGACACTTCTCATGATAAGGATGATGCATTCTCTAAGACTGCAAAGCTTTTGAAAGGATGAGCAGCCATTGTATTTTTACAATAGTTGAGGCACCTATGTACTAGTACTTTGGTAAACAGGTCTTCCTGAGAGATAAAAGCAGTTACACTGAAGCAAGTTTCACACTCCAAATCTTCTCTCACAAAACATAAAAAAAAGTGAGCAAGATCCAGGCTCTTTAGATGAAGAGAACAATGAGCTATGTCTGGCTGCAATTAATGCATAGCAACTTAATCTCAAAGGATATTTATACTGCATAATGCTATGGGTATTCTTGCCAGACCTATACTGGCTCACAAGGACTTGTGTGTGACAGCAGCCACGTTTCTTCCAATTCCCAGCCTACATCAGGTAGGCAGACATAGTCAAAGCGATTAAAAGTCTTAATCTGCATCTCTGTCAGAAATTAAAACCACTATATTCAACCTAAACAACATTATATGCATTGCTAGATTAAAAATTTGGTATAATTGGTGCACTTCACATCTGCCTGCACTAGCAGTCTGCAGAAAAGTGTCCCAGCCCAAACAGGTATACACATGGCCCGCCCCCAGGAAAAAAAACAACAAAAATCTGAAAAAACCCAAACACAACAACAACAAAAAAACACCCACATACACTTCTTTACTTGAGTGTAGAAACACTGAGGCTGAGATGAGAAAAACCTGGAGATCCAGATTTCATGTCCACATCCTGCCCCCAGGAGCAGTGTGTGTTCAGCTGAGTGTACACAAGATTCACCTGTTCCCATACTCCAAAAGAGTGCAAAAATAAAGGTAAGGCATGGACAAGCTACAGCCAGAGCACAGTTGGGTTAAGGACAACACTCTAAGGAAACAATAAAAAAATTAAAACAAGAATGAGGAAGGCTGGCATTCCTTAAAAAACAGCCAAGACACACCAATATCCTTTCACATTTCATTCTCCCCATATCAGAAATGTAGCGTGACAGAGCTGTCTTCTACTTCCAGAGAGACATCCTCCTCTATCCTACCTCCTTTGCTAATCAAAGAGGGAAGAGAAAATAATCAGATGAGTCATCACTGGAAATCTGCACGGCTGGATCACATCTAACCCATCAATGCACCAGACACAGGAAACCAAATTACTGCCAGCTTCCCAGCCACATCTGCTGAGATGCTGGGAGCTCCAGCCGTCCGCTTCCTCACCACAGCCAGGCGACTTGGGTCAGGCCTGCATCCACACACCAAACCCTGTTGCTGAAATGTGCACGACAAATATTCTGTGTTCTGACAAAATTAACCATTACTCTGAGAATCACACAAGATTTAATATTGGTATCCTTCTTATCTATGGTATATCTAAATATGTTTAGAGGAAGAACATTCACATTTTTACTATCATTTCCAAAGGAAGAGAGTTTTCACAAGGAAAGATTGAAGATTGCACTGGAAAATGGAATGGCACAAGATTTCAGTTGCCACAGTAAAGAAAAAAAACAATTTTAGAAGCTCATAGCTGTGGTGGTAAGAAAGGTAAAAAAAAAACAAAAAAGGACACAAGCATGAACATATAAGCATTTTTCAGTCACGTATAACAATATGCTTCCATATGGTAAGTAAAGCAGGTGAAAAACTAATTTTAAAATATGTGAAAAAATTAAAAATAAGTGTAGTAACACATTCTGAAATTTAGAATAGTCTGAGACTGCATTCCCCCAATCTTTTAAATGGCTAAATACAAAACACAAGATTTTAAAAGCTCGCACATTCTATGAAATGTCACAATTTAAATACTTACAAGGTAAGAAATTCATGAAGGAAAAAGTAGTTATTTACAAATAACTTTAGGTGCACATTTCTCCTCGTCCCTTTCCAAGTCTCTTTCCTCTGTCATTTCTTCAGAGCGCGCAGCTCCCAGCCCTATCCACTGACACCTGACATGCAGACCTTCCTGGAGTCTAAGATCACTTTGCCAGACCTACGCCAGAGTCACAGAGGACTTTGGGATTTTATCAGACACATGAAAGCTAGGTCATTAGTGAGGAACCCAGTCTGTGCATTTTAATGGGGATTTGTCTTTGAAAACTTCATCCACACGTAAGCCTTGTAGCTGTGAAGCAATACCCTCTTGAATAATCATCAAGTCGATGTTTATTATAGCAGGGATTTTTTTTGCCTCCACAGCATCAGGCAAATGTCTGTGAAAGATATCCATCTGTACCTGGAGCTCACGCCTTCATCCTCACTCCATTTCCATCCAGTCTGAGTAAGATCAGCTACAAGAAGCCTTTTTATTGAATGTTGAGAGCTCACAATGAAGATACCTACCTGGCATTAAAAAAAGCAACAAACCAAAACCTACCCCACCTCATACACATCCACAAAGGTGAGATCCTTGTAGTTAGCTATGATAGTCTATGTCACTTTTTTACAACCCCTTATATTTGCAAAAGAACCTGTAACCAGATGTCTGGGCCTGTTTCATTTAGGATTACATTTTCAGGTGCATCAAGTGTCAGTGGCACTGTTTAGGCAAACAGAGTATGGTGTCACAAGGAAGAAAAGGTTTTTCCTAGAGCAAAAGTGCAGTAATGCCTTTGTCCCCTGCTTCACCTAATCTTAAATAGTTTCAGAGAAGCATTTCAAGGCAACGCAACAGGTAATGCTACAGAACTCCTCCAGTGCTGTAGTGTCAAACTTGGATCTTTAGGTTTTTTCCTCCTTCACAACCACTTTGACATTTGGCTTCACAGACTCATTAAGGCTGGAAAAGGTTTTTAATGATCATCAAGTCTAACATTCTGCTTCCTTCAATGTCAAACAGATACTATCTAACAGAAATAGGATACTCATGTCATATTTTTGGAGGCATCAGCAAATGACACAGTACTGCCATGAACGAGCCAGGCTATGTGGTTACCACTGGCAGAAAAACTTGATGCTGTGCACCCATCCACCACTTCCAGCATCCTCAAATTCTAATACCAGTTGCACAAAAGGCATGTTGGAGCCCCATGGTGTACTGGCTGGTTTTTCATCCACTTCCTTAAGGTAAGCAGAAAAATATCCCACATTTGTTTTTGTTCTTTATCACATCTTGATTTATTAGCTGGCATAGTCATTGGACCAAAACTCTCAGATCAAACTCCAGAAGCTAGACTTCTCCATTCCTTCCTGAAGGAAAAAGTAAAAAGTAAATAACAAAAAGCAGGGTTAATAAACCAATTCCAGGAAAGAATTTACAAATAATACTGGAAATGGGTTTTGAGATTAGATTGTCCCTGTGAAGGGTAAGTGATGATGACTGAAGAACTGCTGGGTGAGATATCTCAATACCTCTGAAGGACCATCTCTCAACCAACACAGCCTCAGTGAGACACAAGGACTGCTTCTTCTATAGTAGGAGTCAGTGTATAAGCATATCAAATACTTTCAAATGCTTTGGCTCAGAAACTCCTGGCAGAATTTCTATTTAAAACAGCTCCAACCGTATTTATAAGACTTAAGAAATTCATCCTGAAGAAGTTATTTATGGCTAGAAGCCAGCCTCCCTAATCCAGGTGTCTAGCTTATACCTCAACCCTGAGCACCTAGTGAACAGATCCTGAGTCATGTAAGGAAGAGAGCCAGGCAATGAGCAGAAGCAGGTGATTTTAGCAACCACCACGGAGAGATGGCTTATCTAAGTTCAGGTGTCTGCCTCGCCATCCCCACTAGTAACCCAACAGCAAGCTGCTGCCAAAAGGCCACCTCCATCAACACCACCTCTTCTCTGGCTGGAGCACTAGTGCCCTTCTTGCCTTTCAGGAGCCAAGCAAATACCAAATACCACAAAACATTATGATTTGCCCCTGAGCCAACTCAGCAGAGCATCAAACAAACACCACTGCCACAGCAACAGGAGGCAGGGGAAGCACAGGCCAAGCATGGGAATTTCAATGACACCTTTCTAGGATAACATCTCAGCACTAACACAAAGCCACATTGTCGTGGGATCTACTGTAGGAGGACAGCTTGGCCCAAACAACAGATTTCACTGTTTGTGCTAGCTGAACTAATCTCAGCTACACTAACTCCTTTAAAGCTGTGACACATTGCAAAGATTTTGACTTTTTTGGCCAACACAGTCATAACTATTTCCCAAAGTCAGTATATTGTGTTCTTTTCTAATAGTAACAAATGAAAGCTGAATCACATCCAGAAACAAAACTGAGGACTTTCACATGAGCTGGCACCAGAAAAATGTGCCAACATTTGCACAACACGTGCCAACACTGGCAAAAAAATATAAAGCAAGTCTTATAATCTTCATGCCCTTCTAAGATAATCCCAGATGTTTTGTACCATGAATGGAAAACACTGTTAAAATTAAGTTTCTCTATCCAATATAACACAAATGAAAGTTTTACAGCTAAGTATCCAATTGAAAGCTAGCACACTGAGTCAGATCCATACATCTTTCTTTTCATTGGAAAAATAAAAAAATAGCACTAATAAACACTAAATTCACAACACCTTGCAGAAGCTCACAGCATGAAGAACAGAACCTATTTTAAAGCAACTTATTCACTACATTCCTTTAAAGTTAGATTTTCACTTGGATTGACAGTATTCAGAAATGTGAAAAACAGCAAAACTAAAACACTCCTCCCAGGATAATTTGGAAAATAAGTGAGGTGTGTCAAGCACACCTTAGATCAGCAGAAGCATTTCTAGTACACAGGGTCGGAGAGCACATGCTGTTTTTCATTAAACTGCTGTAGCTGGAAAGCTGCTTAGAAAATGATAGTTAAGAGTTATATTAGTCTTGTTAAGCAGAAGAGGTCGAGGTTTGTTTTGTTTTTAAAAAATGTCCTGCAGGAGTGAATAAAGGAACTTTAAAGTGGAGGAGTGGTAGGTACAAGAAACAGCTGGAATGTGTCTGGTTCTTACAACACAATACAACCCAAGTGTTTTCCAAAGATCAGCAAGGTCACTGTCTAATGTAATATGCATAAATGCTCATTAAAAACTTAAATTTGGACCAAAAAAAGCACCTGACAAAGAAAAGGTACTAGAAGTGACTCCATAGTAGTGAGGGAGGAGGGGGAAAAGCATACTAAACATGGAAATCATTATCATCTCACCTTCTCCCTAAACTATGGGCAGAAAAAAATGTTTGACCTCACAAAACTACAGAAAGGATCAGGACACAGTTCAAAAACAAACAAACAAAAGAACAGAAGAAAAACAACAAAAGTAATGCCACAACTAACTCTAGTTGCTAACCACAAAATACAGATCGGAAGAAAACAAAAGCCTGGCCAGAATTGTCTGTAGCTCCCCTTAAGCTGCAATGCATTTCCCCAGTAGAGAAGTCATACTCGCTTCTATAGTCAACAAGTTAATGCTTTCTCTAAGTGCCTGCAGATGCTGCTTTCATGCAAAATTTTAAAACAATGCTCAAAACTACAAAGAGAAACTTCATAAAGGAAGCTACATTGTGAACTTAGCTCAAAGCTATGCATGCCCATCACACAGGACTACGTGAAGACAGACTTTGGATAATTCCTGAGAATTTCCAAACATAGACTTGAAAATATATAAACCCACCTTGCAGAAACAAAGAAATAGATTTTACTCTCAGGCAAAAATTAGTCCCATTTTTCTCTCAAACATATTACAGACACCGTTCCTGAGGTCTGGAAGCAAGGGGGACAAAGAAACAGAGAGAAAAATGTTCAGCCAGGTCAAAGGACATTATTGTCACCTTCTCCCTCTAACAAATTGTTGCTCACTCTATTATATGGCATTTTACCACAGCACTTTCATAGTCTGCAGGAAATGGAGAGAACGTTATTTCCAGGATTAAAATTTCCACAGTACTTACTTCACAACATGTACATTTATACATCAATCAATATTTATACATCAACTGGATACACTTAGATTTATTCCATGAAATACTCACTGCCAAGAATATACACACAGTAATAAAATATTGATGGATCCAGCTAAAGCAGGGTTAAATACACCCCTTATGTAAAGGTTAGCCAGGACTGGCAGCTGTGCTGTAAGAGGTTCTCCAGAAACCAGCCCACCCAGGGTTTATGACTTGACAGAATTACCCAGTATTAAACATGGTTTAGGGAACAGAATATATAGATTTTGCCTTTTCATTCACACATCTTCCATTCCAGCACTATTCAGGATATTGACTGTCTCTCTACAGACTATGCAAGAATACATTACCCAGAACTAAGTTAAATTTTTTTTTTCATAATGATTAGTTCAACTTAAATAAACATACCTATGAAAAGAGGATTTGAACAGTGAAATTAGTCTTCTATCTCTACAGTTATTCTTCCCATACCAGATTGTGTGCATTAGATTAATGTTTGGGGGAGAAACAAAACAAAATATAATCACTGAGGTAAGATCTCTATGCATATACAGGGAAGACATCACTGCTAGACCTCCAGCTGCATTTGCAGAAGCCATAAAATATACAGTAGAAATGCAACCTTTGAACAGCTTCAAAAAAAAGAAACATTTGGTGACCACATGTCAGAGACCATTCCCTGAATTTGATTGCTGTACCCTGGGTCCAAACCAAAAGATCTCAATAAGTTGTCCTGGTTCTCAAGTTTCATCCTGAAGCAGACTCTTTCTACCAAGTTACTTTGCAAATCTGCTCTTTCAATCTTCTGAGCAGGTTTTAGAGAGTGGGACCAGAGGGTGCACACATATATACACAAATTTGTTTTCTCCTGGAAAAAGAAAAAAGGCTCCAAATAATTTTCTAACATTCACTGTAATGCAATAATGCATCCAGCTGTCAATGCACAATAGCATTCAAAATTATTAGGCAATTTCACTATCTATTTAATGGTCATGACAGGAGCAGCAGAGGATCTTTAGTTGCTGTCCAGATAAGCTGGGATTTTTTCTGCTAACACTATTAAAATTGATAAAAACCTTATCTAGCTATAGAAATCCTTGTGGTCAAACACCTCTATCCATCATTGCTGGGTAGTGCTAGCACCAGGAAGTACTTCTGCTTCTGTGTCCCTGCCTGAGGAACAATTCCAGAGTCCTGCTTCTGACACTCTCAGCACAGTCTGATGAAATTACTAGCTCTCAGAACATCTGACTTACAACTCTACAGGAGTTACTAGAGAAAGAAATTCAGCTCACAAGAAGAGCTGTAATAATTTGCAATATTAATAGTTACTTGGCAGAACACCCATTTTTCACTTCAGTGGATTTGTTGAAGCTGTTCCACATGCTTTCCTACAGCTTTTCTGCTTCACTCCAACAATTCATTCAGGCACACGCTCATGGGCCACCCTCCCACAGACTGGATCTGCACATTTGACTACTTCAGGGGGGAAAAAAAAATTCAAGCATTACTTGCCTCAAGGCACTTTAACTAAAGATTTACAGACTTTGTGGGTCAGGTTTCAAGTTGCTTTAGCAAACAATTTCAAACCATAGGCATTTACCAGAAGATTAGAATTTGTTTAAAACACAGAAGTAGAATCAAAAGCTGAGACATTTTACAAGAATACAGCACACACTTCTTTCCTCTCAAACTCTTCAAGAGTCACCACTCCTGAAATAGTGTAGCATGTGCTGGGAGAGAGGGACTGTGTCTCCCCTTCATTCACAAGGGTGAACTGGTGGTGGACTGCAGAAAAGGAGAGGCAGATTGCCCTCCCACATCTTGAGGCAGGAAGGCAGTCTGGGATATTTAATAGCTGAGGGAAGAATGCTTTGGTTTGGAGGAACTGCTTTTGGCTTGCTTAAGTTATAATATGGAACAGAACACAGTAAAACAATTTTAACCCAGCTATTTCTAGCTTTGGCAAACAAACTCTACCTTTCATAGAATGGGAGAAAATCCTGTGCTGGAAGGGACCCACAAGGATTAAGTCCAACTCCTGACCCCAGACAGGACAGCCCCAAGAGTCACACCATGCACCTGAGAGTATTGTCCCAATGTTTCTTGAACTCTGCCAAGCCTGGTGCTGTGACCTTCCCTGGGGAGCCTGTTCCAGTATCCAACCACTTTCAAGTGAAAAACCTTTTCCTGATATCCAGGCTAAACCTCCCTCACACAACTTCTTGCTATTCTCTGGGGTCCCATGACTGGTCACTAGAGTGCTTGCCCCCATTTCCTATCATTAAGAAGTTGTAGACTTCTGTGTAAAAGAGTCATTTTCTGTGATGAGGTCTCTCCTTGGTCCGTTCTTCTTTGAGAAATTATTTTCAAGTTCTGGCATTCCAATGTTTTACTCTCAGCATGCACCATCTGCCCAGCTGAGATGCCAAGTGAAGGCTGAGTGAGTTTGATCAGCATCACTTGCTCCAGGCAGAGCTCAGAAAGTGCCAAAAGTCTCAGATGCAAGAAGCCAACACCACTAACCAGTGCTGGCTTCTGTAGAAAGGACACAGGAGAAGAGCTTGAGTTTTGCACAGAAAATGACCATTCTTTCCCCCAAAGAAGAAGATATCCTCAACAGGCAGCTCCTCCAGTGACTCCAACTCATGTAACCGAGACAAGCAACATCCCCTCCCAATTCCCAACACATGAAACACAAGAGGCTGGGGACCACACTTTGAGGCCTTTGCACTGTGAAGACTACAGACCTTCCTCATCTGCATTATCATAAAACATGCCTCAACTTGATCCTGAATTAAAGAACAAAGTCTTTCTTCACATAACACTTCCTTGCAGATGCAATTTTTGTTAATATTCTTAATCAATCTCTTGCACTTTTTGGGTTTGGGTTGTTTGGAGGTTTGGGTTGCAGGGGGGCTTGGAGTTTATTTGGTTTTGGGGGTTTTTTTGTTGGTTGGGTGGTTTTTTTGTAGCATAAGAACTGGGAACAAATATTCGAGCTCCCATGAGTCAGTGGCTGCCCTACAGCATGGAGAATTCAGCTGGGAACAGTCAGAAAAGGAACCTGACCAGGACAGAGTTTTCTCTCACCAAAACTTCAGAAACATACAGGGTAACATTTTTTTATGGTTTTGGGGTACTTTTTTTACTCCTCATGGGATGTGACAAATACAGCTGCTCATTCCTGTTACTAAAAAGCCCTCAGCTTCAAGGTTGGAGGGGGTTATTTTTAAGTCTCAGAGTCCAAAGAGTTCTCCATTGAAATACAGAAATATGTTAACAAAGCTTTCATTAGCAAAGGGAAAGAGTAACAGTTTACAAAGATTATTTTGGCTTGTTCCTTTAAATATATAGTAGCTAGTGTCTGTATGCTTTCATCTCCTCAAATGTTAGGGAGAAACTGGTACACAAAACCTTACCAAAACATCAGAAGTTCAAGATTGTAAATATTTGAAAATCTGCCTCATCTTCAAAACTAATTGTTTAATCATTAGGACTCACCAAGTTTCACTCTCAAACATGTATGCACCACTTTGTTTCACCAAGACTCACAAAACCTTGGGACATGCCTCATTATCCTAAAAATATCATTACTCTTCCATAGAAGAACGGAAATGGTTAGTCTTGGCTTTTAATCCATCTGGATGTAAAGAGCAGAGAAACACAACGGTTCTTCTGAAACACAAACCACATTTCATAGGGAAATAAATATTTACATTTTCCTTTAACATCACGGAATTCCTAGCATCCTGTTTATCAATACCTTAAGGTTTGCAAGCTACTTGCTTTACAATAAAATGTTTCTCCAAGGGGCAAGTTTAAAAGTTATTTTAAAATGAGAACAGCTTTCACATATCAAAGGAGAGCCACACAAATTAGGTTGGGCAGAGGGGAAGCTGAGCATATGTTTTTCCCCCCTATGCAAACAGTGCACATTTCATACTTTCTTCACTTTGCTAGAGCTCTCACATGCTACTGCCAGGCAAAGACACAAAACCTTTTGTAGAAATGGTACAACCAGCCAGTACCATATGAAATCTAATAATAATTAAAACAAACCCTCAAACCCTTAAAATAGGATTTTCAAAGACAGCATTACATCACCTTAATGAAGCTTTTTAAAGTAAGCTTTGCCAATTTAAAGAAAGCAATGCAAAAAAGGTATACGTGAGAGAGGAATGCTTTAATTACTTAAACTCACACTAGCTCTTACAAAATTGACACATGGAGAAGCCAGGTCTGGTATAATTACCTACATTCACAGAGGACACAAAACTGACACTTGTGGAGGTCATTTACCATACCCTTGCCTTTGGCACTCTCAGTTCAACATTCTCAATACATTTTAAGCACTAGATGTCATTGTTTTACAGAGGAAACAAAGAAAACTGAACTCAGGTCTTGACAAGCTTATAAAGATGAGGGGGGAAAAGTAACAAACGTCCTGTTTTGAGTATTTCCTCCTTCCAAAGTTACTGCGATAGTGGTTCTGACAACATTAAATGTAATCTTAAGTGACTAAGCACAAAGAAATAAGCTTAATATGTTTAAATACATCTAAACCAGCACTCTAAAGCTCCTCTTGAACAGCACACCATGACTCTAAGGGAGGTTGTTCAGTTCTCCTAACACTTCTCAGCTTCCATACCATCAGCCTCCCTCGCTGAGCCGATGTTGCCCTGGTCATACTCAGGTACTTCCAGGAGCAACCTCCCTCCCCACGCTTTAGCACGTACCGCACCGGCGTGACTCGGGGTAACGATACAGAAACAAGGATATTTACGTCAAGCGCTATGTGCAGTGAGACAATCACGTGTAAAAATAGGAGAGAAGAAAATGAGTGTTAATTTCAGGTTGCTCTCCGTCCTGAACTCTTTCAAGACAGGAAGGAGTGCCTTTAATTCAGACTGTCTCGGAGCAAGCGCTACAGAAGTAATTTACAAGATGGCAAGAAATTATAAGCATTAATGACAGGAGGGCAACCAAGCCATCCTTTAATTTGGATTGCGAGGAGGGGGCGGTGGCGATACTGCACAGACAGATTTCTGCAAGTTGCCACGATACTTTCTAAAAATAGCAGTCCGCAGCTGCCGACAAAGAACCCAGGTTTGGAGCTGCTGCCGGACGGCGGGGCAGCCCCGCGGGAGCGCGCTGCGCACTCCGCCGTGCGGGGGCGGCGGCAGGACCCCGGCCTCGGGCAGAAGCGGGGGTACCGAGGAGGGGCTGGCACCCAGCAGGACCGAAAGACGCCTCACCTCCAGCCATCGCTGGGCTTCGGCGAACGCCGCCTGGAAGTCGCACTCGGCGTCCTCTCTGCCGTCCATGGCCAGAAGCGAGCGAGCGAGGGGCAGCCAGCGCTCGGCGGGGCGGGGGCGCAGGAGCGGCTGCTGTCATTCAGCTGCCTCCTTTTAACGCTGCCCGCGCCGTCTCCTCCCCCTCCGCCTCCTCCCCGCGGAACTCCCCCTCCCGGGAGCTCGCTGGCGCTCCGCGGCCGCAGGAATCCGAGGAGCCGTGGGCCGCGTGGCAGCGCGGGGACCCCCGGGGCAGCCGGACGCCCGGGAGGGGCCGCACCCCCGCGGCGGTGGCGGCTCCTTCCCGCCGGGACACGGCGCCCCTCGCTCTCCCGGCCGGTGGAGGCCGCCCCTGGCGACTCCCGCCCCGGCGCATACCAGGAATAGCTGGGGACAATCGCACCTTTCAGGGCCGGCCTCGCCGCTCCGGCCCCCGCCACCTGTCGCCCCGCCCGGCCGGCACTGCCCAGCGCGCCGCCGGCTCCCTCCCTCCGGCGGGGCCGCGGGAGCCCCGGGCTCACTTCCCTCACCTTCGCACTGCTGGGTTTCCCCGGCCAACCACAGGTAGCGCCGCGATCCCGAGGAAGCGGCTCCACACTCTGCAACGTTGTCCCGTTTGGGGACGAATTTAGGAGTCTTTTCCGCAGCTACGGGAGACATAAGAGATCCACGCTTTGTTTTGAGCGCTTTTCGTAACAGACTGACCGAGGCGGAGGTACCCTGGCTGAGCTGGAGCCACACGGATCGGCTCCCATGCTTCCCTCCCCAGCTCCGTTGGCCTCAACTTTGGTTTAGCTCACACTACGCACACTAGTGCCCATTGCTCTGCCTCACTCGTGTCCCTGTCCCTGGCTCACTGCAACAGACTTTTTGCGACCCTTCCACCCCCACATGCTATCCCAGGCTCAGAGCTACAGCCTGGTCTCAGTCCGGCTCGACCGTGGACCTGGGTGGGAGCTGCGCTGAGCTCGGCTCACTGCTGTGACCACAAACGTGGGGCAGGTTGGGATCACGCTGTGCTTCTGCAAGGGGTCATCCACCCTGACCGAAGCACGGGAGCCAGGAGGGAGATGGTTTGCAGGCTGAACACAGTGAAATCTTTTCTTCCAGTACAGGCGTGGACAAGTGCTAAGCAGAAAAGTTAAGTATCAGGGGAAAGAGCCTTTTTAATTTTCTAATCCACAACATTGTGTTTTGGCTTGTGTTTAAGCTCTCTACCCCTACCTGAAAGGAGGCTGTGGCCAGGGGGAGGTCCAGGTAACAAGCAACAGGACAAGAGGAAATGGCCTCAAGTTGCAGCAGGGGAGGTTTAGATTGGATATAAGGATAAATTTCTTCAATGCAAGCACGGTCAGGCATTGGTACGAGCTGCCCAGGGATGTAGGGGAATCACCATCACTTGAAGTGTTCCAAATGTGTAGATATGGTTCTTGGGGACATGGTTTAGTGGTGAATATGGAAATGTTAGTTTAACATTGCACTTCAAGACCTTAGAGGTCTTTTTCCAACCTTCACGATTCTATGATATTTTCCTACTTGAATTTTGGTAGTATTTTTTCTTTCCATGTCTTCTCTGTAAGTAAAACTGAGTTGCTGCACACATCTTTTGCTTTTATAGCCCCATGGCAGAACATATATAATTTTTAAAGGACTACTGAGAAAAGAGAACTTAAAACTTGCACTACACACAAATTCACTTCTCCTGAGATGTTTACTTGGGAACACATCTTCTGTTTTACAAAAAAACCTTCTTAGAACGGGGAAGAATTTTAGAAGATCAACAAGCCAAGAGGCTATGACCCATCCGTTTCTTCAGTATATGGAAAGCAGTGCAGCTGGTGTTACACACAGGAGGAAAAATGCAGTGACTCTGGCTGAAATAAGTTCCATGGGAGAAGTTCAACACTTATTAAAGTTACACATAAATAGAGGTTATGTAGTTAGCTCCTCACCATTATATGATTTGAGACATCTATGCTATAGAGCTAGCAAGGAATAATATGATAACTAAAACTTTAATTTTGAGGGGGTTTTTCTTATTCTTTTTTCCTGTTCCAAGCCAGATCAGCCACAAGACCAAATACAAATGAAAAATCTGCATTTTTCATGAGTGGGAAGCCTGAACATCAGAAAACAACCCTCTCATCTCACTATTTAACATCCATGATTACAAAGGTTAAAAATGTCTAAATGAAACATCTATCAGCTGCTGCTGCTGGCTGACATTGGTTTGCATTACCTGAGGTTACCAGACATTTTCCTGGAGAACTCCAGCAGTCTTTCTCCAGTTTTTAAGGTCTTTCACTTCATCTAAGAATATAGTGTTTGTTCCTAGGAGAAAGTAACTAAGAAGTCTATAAAACAGGCTTCAAAAGAGGTCATGTTAAAAAAAAAATCACATTTCTTACTTCTGGTTGCTTTCTTTCACTTCATAACAAATAAAATCACTTTTCTTACAAATGAAGTGTTTAATGTTTTAGATCAAGTAATTCAAGTAATTTGAGTAATCATGTAATTTGATTAAGTGTTGGATCACAGCAACTTTCAAGCTGAAGTTCCTCACTAAGTAAAAAAAGTTCCGACATGTAAATCTTATTCTCAAAGTGAACTTTAAATCAACTGTCACAGACAAATTATCTATGTAAGCCTGAGAAACAAAAATAGTTTTATTATTCCTTTGCACTAACAATATAAGTCACCAGAGTCCTAGATCAGAGAAAGATTACATATAACTGCTAATTGTTGCTGTCAAAAGTAGAAAACGTGATATTGTTCTACTTGACAAAAATAAACCCTTTCAATGGGTGTGCTCCCAGGGATAAGTCAAGCAACAGTTTACGTCATATTCTTTCCAAGGACAGTTCTACAAATATTTGACACAATAATATTTTCTGCCACGGCAGGCTTCTTTCTTTAAGGGAAGACCATATTTATTTTGTCAATGTGGGCTGTTAGGCATCTTTATTTTCCAAAACATGCATTTCAATGTCAGAAAACTACTTTCTTCTTCTTCCCTTAACTGAATCATGCAGCCATGATTGAATGGAAAAGGCATTGTACTGGTTATTAAATTATGATTTCTTAACAAAATGTCTGTAAATAACACCAGAAAACTTGCACCAATATACTTAATAGCTTAAACAATCCTGAGTGCTTAATAGCACACCAGCTCCACTCAGCTAAAATTAATGTAAGCGTGGAGCATGCGTCATCTCCTCACTCCTACACACACCATTTCCATAAGATGGTGTGTACAGCAGGGGCTGTACACAGACTGCAGAGGCTGAAGAGGGATTTCCTGGCACTGTGTGCCCATGGCCAAGCCATGCTCCTCCACACAAAGGTGTAGAGGCTCTGGCAGGGCTGCACAAATTGGAAAACACAGCGTTATTTTCCCACGGAGCTTGAGCTAATAAGCAGAGATTGTACAGCTCAGGCAATGATGCAGACATTGGGGCGTCGCAGAGCCAAAAGCACCATGGGGTCTGCAGGGTTTATCAGCCTCTAATCAGGACCTTGCTTGACTTTACAGGTCAGCCAAGTGCTCATACCTCACTTTTTTATCCATGTTATACAGGTTCTGTCAATGGTGGAGATATTCCAGCAGCTTGTAGGTCCCTTTACTTCCTGTGCTTCTCCAGACAGTGCCAGAGTTTGTGCCAAAAGCATGGTTGCACAAGCTCTGGAAGGATGTTCCACTGTACATGTTGGGTGAGATGTATTTCTGCAGTGCAGTCTTTTACAGTTTCTACCAAGAGACCATGCAGTGTAAAGATAAAGTTCAGCATAAAAACTATTGCATTGCTCTTCCTTTGGCATCTCAAAGCAGTATTCACTACAAAGTACCATTTTACATATTAATAAACCAGAAATTATCACTGAAAATAAAAGAGGGAAACCTTACCCTGTAGAACAACTGATCTGAAGACTGTGTAGATGCTAAGCAAAACTACAATATTGCCAAAATACGAAGAATTCTTATAAGTAAGTTTTTTCTCCAAGATGTATTCTCTAGCATGACCACAGAAAATCCCACCCCAAATTTACTATTCTAACCTTATGATCCTTTGTCCTGAATTTGTCTAATCAGTCCTTTTACCCAACAAGGAGCTCCATTCTGACAGGATTTTGCAATAAACAGCTGCACAAAAACAGACACACTATTTATTACTTAAAGCCAATTAAACCTTCTGAAAACTGAAGATCATATATGATGAGACCATTTCCCTAGAGCAGACAATTGATGTAAGCTCATTTAACAGCTTTGAACTGCACTTCCTATCTATCCTCACCCTCCTCCCTATCCTAAAAGGGCCTTGTCTATATTAACTATGGCTTACTTGAAAGGCAATCCTCCAAGTCACAATAGCTTAAAATATGCAATATCCTAATTCAGTGGTGACAACCTTTATTTGATTTTGCTGATATTAGCAAGGAGAGAACACAGCTGGTTACTAAAGCCTCTGATTTTTATTTAAAAGCAAGTTTCAGGGCTTTACTAATGAGCATGGCAAAATAAAGCAAGTCTTAATGATACTGCATTTTATTGGGGTGAAAAAGCAAAAGCTTCAAAAATAGAAGCTCATTAGTGTCATTCTTCGGTTCTCCAACCAGCTCATATAAAACACACTGTAGTTACTGGACTCTCCAGGTGACATGTTTTAGACAGACTCTATAACATTTTCTTTAGAGTGCAAGAGATGTTCTTAAGCGATATGACAGACTCCCAGGCTTCTTTCTTTTCTATAAAGAAGGAAAACTCTGCCAGAGTGCTTCTGGCATAATCCCATTCATTTTTCCTGCAATGACAATTGATAGAGAATGAAAGCACCCTCTGGGACATGGAGGGTTCAGTTTCCTTTGACAGAGGGTTTGATTGGAAGCAAACCTAAATTATTCCACTTCAAAGGAGTGAATAAGGAATATTTTTCTGGAATGTCAAAAACATGCACATTAACCCAAACCAATCTTCACAAGAATCCTGAAGTGTTAAGATCGCTTAGCTAAAAAACTGAACATAAACCAAAACTGAACAAGAAAATCAGACTCAAATGTTACCAATCAATCAGGCTGCAATGGTACTAATTGAGGTATAGAAATTGGTCAACAGTACCTTAAGATTAGTGGGTGGAGTGGGCAGGATGGCACAGGGGTAGGCTATCACATTCAGTAATGCCACCTGACAAATTTAGGATATTCCTACAGGGGAGAAAAGTATATGACTTTAATGGCTGCCTTAAATTCTCCAGTCTGTTTCTGTTGTTGTGAACAAAACTTCATCACAACAATCATCACTTTTCTATTGTTTCTTAGAGGTACTTCACATTGCTGTGTGTGCACTCCACAGTCCTACCGTTTGAATTACGTAATGTGCCTTTTGAGGGGGAAAAATCCACACCATTTTTCCATATATACAAATAGCAAACACTGGTTTAACTTAAGTTTTTTAACAATTTATTAACATTATTAGACTTGAGAAACAAAGTGAAGTTTTATTCAAAATGTAAACATTAACATAAATTTAAAATGTTAGTGCTCACCAACAGTAAGAATACTCCTTTTTCTGCCTATTTTCTTCCATATATTTATTTATAAATAATGCACTGAAAAAATGTCTTTGTCACTTGAGTCACCTGAAGAAGTTCTTATAATATTCTTGCACCATTATAAATAAAAGATGGACATAACCTCATACTCCAAGTTTTCAGGCATTACCATACCACATACTCCTCTCAGAATGTTACCTGTGCATAACACAAATGATAATCCCGCCCTGAAGCAGCTCATCATTATTACAAGGAAATATCACAGACAGTAATTCCCAAAACTATTAAGGGGGTGAAAGGGAAAAAACCCACCACATAGAAATCTTGCACAAAATGCATGCCTGTATAGAAATACCCCAAGTTGCTGTAGGAACAAGCAGCAAAATATAGCAAGGACAAATGCAAAGTTTATTCCATGTATGCTACAATTAGTCAAGATGTTAGGGAAGTATCAAAATTTGTACTATTAACATATGGCAACAGTTTTATTCTTACAATACATTGCAATAGAGTTGCCTCACTGGAAAAGGCTTTTAAGCTGCAGACAGTGCAATTGCATTAAATCTTAATTCTTCTGGGTCACGTTCCATGAATTTCTTGCAAACTTCTATTGCATCCTTGGGGGGAAAAAGTACAAAGAAACCCAAAATGAAAACTCTATAAACCAAAAAACCAAGTGAAACACAACTGAGATATGAAGATATGCTTTATCCACATTATGCTCAAAATGGGTTTTCCACAAAGGTTTACTAAATAGTGTGACAAACCTACATAAATTGTATTTCTGATGTGAGTTACCACTGCTCAAGATTACTTACAGTCCTCATATGGGCAGCCTAAAAGAGCAAAAGTTTTATGAAGGACCTTAGCAATGATGATTTTTGTGAATATAACTTTGTGCAGCAGACATGTTGCTTGTCTGACTTTCTAAATGTACCTCTGAAGTTTCCCTTAACTAGTCCTTCTGCCTTCAGAATTTTTTCCTTTGTTTCAAGATAAATCTAAGCTGGGTGGGGTAATTGAAAGATTTTTAGTAATTCCTTCATCTAGCTTTAGGGTGCAATCTGGAGAACACATGTTATCAGCAAAAAACAGGAAAAAGCCACATAAGGAATAAGGAAATATTTATAAAATTTCTTCCCCTGTCCAAGCAAACACAATTTGTTTGCAAACTTTACAGACATTAGTTTATGCTTCTAAACTATAAAATCTTTTTGGATTTTGTTTTAGTTTCTCTGGTTTCTTCCTTTTGTAATGCTAATCCAGTCTGGATATCATAAAACTCAGATCTATGCATTGCCTTCTCTTAACTTCAACTTAGCCTCATTCTGTTGGAATGACAGTTTGTCCTCCCAACACAGCATGTCCCTTTCCAATTAATTTCTCAGCTCATGATACAAAGAAGCACCCAAAAGAAGCAGTGAAAGTGGAGAAGAATGATTATTAGCAAGGGTCAGAAAGAAAATCAACTTCTGTCTAGTGTGACACCTATCAAACTAAAAACCAAATGAAAGAGAGTGAAAAATTGTAAATTTTCAGTCTGCTAACTTCTTGTTAGATGTACTAATTGAAAGGAGCAGGAGTATATGAAAATCTAAGCACATAAGTCAGTTAGATCTTGTGTTATAGTCAACTCATTTATGTTACAATACTTTGACATCCAGAGCCAAAGATAAATGTTCTGAAGTATATCTTTTCAAACCTAATTTTGCTTCACCGTCCTACTTACTCTATTTCTCATCCAGCTATAAATATAGCTAGACTTGTATAGGTATTTTCATATAACTATTTTATAAATTTTGTGGAAATACAACAAGAATTTTGTATAATACCATTTAAGAAAGTTCTCTATCCCTACCTCTAAAAAAGAATCGTCGCTGGTTTCCCCATGGTTTATTGGAAATGGCTTGCGCCCATCTGTTGAAAGACAAAGTGGGATTGAGTAACACATTTACAAAATCATAAAAGCTTCATTTTTCCAGTTAAAACCATTTAAACATATTTTTTTGTACTTCACTTTCAAAAATGTTATCTCATTTTTCATAAAGCTCACACATGTAGCTAGCTGTTCCCTGGTCTCTCCACTGCTGACTGCTTCTACAAGTATCATTATATACAGTCTGTTGCTTTTAAAAAATAATCTAATCAAAATGATGAAATATTTTTCAATATTTAATTTGAAAACTTCAAAGCTGTAAGTTGCTGTTGTTTTAATGCTTCAGTTTTCTTCAAGTAGAGTAGAAAAGCTTTGGCTACACTTGATGGATTTACACAGACAGACAGCTGTATGTCTATGGTGTTTGACAGCTGTGACTCCACAACAGACCAGAGTAGCAAACCCACCATTCTGAAGAGCCTGGCATCACTGAAAATCTTTCTGTTATTTAAAATAAATTAGAAAACAAGCCAAACAACTCTAAGTATTAGGTACTTTCATAGCATTTAAACAGGGTTGCTATAGGGTTTTTTTAAATTGTTTTGTTTTCTCGCATTTCCAATAGAATAATGCTTGCCATTCTCAGCATTTAGAAAATAATTTCATTCATATAAATATGCTTCAGGTACTTGCAAAGAGTTAACAGTATGAAACATATGTCAGGGTATCCTAAGTATTTGCTAAACCAAAATCACTTTTGGCTCTGCCTTCCTTGTAAAAGGCTTTTCCCTCCCCAAAGATGCCACCAAAGTTGACAATACTTCCAAGCTACATTTTCCATAGCTAAAAATAGATTTGATGTTAGAAAACTTTTGGATTTATATGAACAAGATGTTGTTCATTACTGTAACTACCATGACTGAAGATACAAAGCAAAACCCTCAGAAAATGCCAGGGAAACAGAACTGAACACTGTGCACTATTGCAAGCTAAGTTTACCTTAGTTTGGGGGCTTTTTTAACATCCATATTGGCAGAACAACATTTTAATTTCAAATGCCTATTAATAATGTGTTTCCTATGTTAAAATCATCATATACATTTAATATCTATGTGCTTCCTTAGCATTTTCTGCATCAAACCCCCCTTGCTGCCCATACTGTCTGAAGCTAGTGAATAAATTGAACACCCTTCTTCCCACAAGTTGAAAAACCTTTAATTTTCCTACTTTTAAGTTACTGCAAAAATTATGTTAGGAAAAATAAGTGACTTGCAGTTCTTAAATACTGATTTGCTTGCTGGTTTTCTGCAAAGCCTGCTGGAAAACCTAGTTGCCCAGCAACATATTTAAGATTGGAGTCATTAGAGAATTTCTGAGCAAAATTAAGTGCTACACAATCTGAAGAGGGAAAAATAAGCTTTATTTCAAAAAATAAGGAGTAATGTTGCACATTAACTGTCCATTAACCACAAAAAGTAGAGGAAAAAATGACCAGACTATTAAAAATGAGTTACAGAATATTTCTTAGTACCCAGACTAGGCACTTTATGCTTAAATAGTATCACGCTACTTAACAATATAGCTAACATTTCTGAAGTGGCACACAGTTACTATTTAACACTTCCACAAGAAGTTCAGGAATATAAATATAACAAATGCCCTGTGAAATCTGAGTGTTTATGAGTTTTTCTTACTTCCTGTCCTTATAAATGCCCACAGAACTTTGATGGCAGTCTAGTATTCTGTAGCATTTTATCTTAATACGATGGAGTTGAAGGAAGGAGAACAAAACAAAACAACCAAAACAAAAACAAAAACCAAAAACCAACAATAAAAAACCCCCAAAACAAAACAACAAAAAAAACGATCACCAAAAAAACCCCACCCCAGCAGGAAGTAGGCTGCAGAGTTGTTTGAAAGAAAACCCTGGATCCCTAAGATGCAGCTGAAAAGAACCTAAGCCCTACATAACATCAAGAGATCTCTCTGAAACTTTGACTGTTAACAGCATCACTACTTGCATTTGTTTATAACAAATGGAGAGAGTGGATAAAAAGTGTTCTTACCCAATTCATAGAGGTGACCACCTACATTAACTAATGCAATAAAGTGAAGATCTACTTTTTCATCTATACTTGGTGCCTGCAAGACAAAACAAGACAAAAAGAAATTGTGTTTACTAAAACTCTTATCGTTATATGATTAATGAGCATTTATCACCATAATATGCAAAGCACCTGGTCAAAAGAAATCATGATTGGGAAGCACATTCTGGATCTATACAGAATGGCAGAAGTCAAGTAAGGAACATTTTGGAATACAAGGAAACTGTCTGCAATGCGTATATCAGTAAAAATCCATGCAGTAAATTATCTGGAAATATTTCCAATTATAGCTCTATATGAAAGCTCTATTTTTCATTACTGAATTAGAAGTAAAATCAGCTCAAATTCATAAACATCAAAAATAGACTTTCATATAAATAACAAAGCCTTCACTAACCTATCTCCCATAACAAAGTGATGCAGGACTCAACTCTGAACCTGTAATATTTCAGAACTGAAAATATTCACATGGTCAAAATAATCTTTTCCTTATAAGCCAACCCTAGTTAACCAGTTTCCTCTTCACAGGCATTCAAAACAAACACATCTTAGGTGGGGAGAAAAGATAATAACTTAGAGGTGTCTAGAATGAATTTTCAAAGTGGCATCATACTCATTATACCCAGTAAGGACTGAAGAACAGTGACAGCACCAAATAACATTACAGTTAGTAAAGACCTGCAGCTAGTAAAGATCTACTGCACTGGTAACTACAGCAAATAGCAAAAGCTTTTGCAGAAGTTCATGGGCATGCACAGCTTGGTGCTCCGCCAACACATGTTCCCAGCACCTGCTGAGCAGTGGTGTTTGAACCTGTGAGCCAGAAGATCTATCACCACTTCTGAGCAAAAAGCTCTATTGCCACTGTTGTGTTCAATAGCAATTGGTGGCATTAATTCCTTATCAGTTTGTCCAGTCTGCATCTGAACTCTGATCCACAATTTAAAATCATACTGTTTTGAGCAAATGGAAAAAAGGAATTCAGGTTTTCTTCACTATCAAGAATCTGACTTGTGTGAAAATGTGTTTCATGTAATTTTCTTTCATCTTTTAATTACTGCTAGACTTACATGAATTTTCTAAAGACTCCAAAAATGGAAAAACTGGCTAGAAGCAGATTAGAGTGTAAAATAAGTTGTGGAACCTTGAAGTCATATCATCTTTTAAAGACTGGGTTCAAAATTGCCTTTTTGACGATGACCATGAGAAAAGACTTTAAAAGATTATAAAAATTGAAAAAATTTGGCAAACAACTGAGTGAAGGACAAGGAGTCACCACAAGTCCTTCAAATACATCAAGGCCAAAGGAGGGACTGCCAACAGCTTACAGAAATTCTGTGTAGCAAGCTCAAAAATGAAAAAAAAAGAAAAATAAAACAAAAATGCACACAACTTCCCCTCACTCTATTTCAGATTTATCTCCATAACCAGTTAGAAGTGTGAAAGGCACAAATACCCTGTTTCATCACTGTTTCAGCAAGCCTAGAATGGAAAAAAGGCATAATGGCCATTGAAGATGAGGCATCTATCAAAGGGGCAAGAGGATCTTTCTATCAGAAATTCAAGCAGTCTAAGTGAAATGTCCTTTGATAATTTTGTTTCACAGAGGGGCAGAGCCAGGACACAGTAAAACCAAACTGCCCCAAGAACTTGACCACCCCAGTTGCAATCTTCAAAGGACCACACATTTCCAAAAAACCACCGAAGACAGAAGGCAACATCCAATGGCACCTTGTTATTGCTACTGATCACCCAACATTTTACAGACATCTAAACTGTAGTGCTACAAAAGAGTGCAGGTAGGCTAGGCTGAGCATTCTTGTCAAATCCCACATTGTCACCTAACTCCCTTCACAGACATATCACTTCACAGCTGTTCACTTATTAATTAAACATATCAATCTGAAATTTCAGAAATTTCAGGGTTAACGAGTTAGTGCCACTTTAGGAAGGAAGTGGCATAACAATTTAAAGCCTGCTGAACATACTCTACCTGGGCTCAAGGTGACATGAAGTAAGACATTACTATTTCACAGGACTGTGATATGTTCAGGAGTTGATTTTGACCACATTTAGAAACAAGATATAGTGGCCTTTTTGACCATTTTGGGTGTTATGTTCTTTGTCAAATTCTAATAAATACTCTTTCTCTAGAGAGACACCATTGGCATGCTTGGAATGCTGAGTCTATATATAGAAAGGAGATGAATAAGGAAGCCATCAAAAAGAGCATGATTGACTTTTCATAAAGTTTACTTAGAGATGGAGTCCTATAGAGTCCTGCTGAGTTTTTGTACATGACTAATCTAAATAACATGCTTTCATTTTGCTATTGCCATAAACCATGAGAAATGTGGTTTTACATTTTTAATTCCCCAGCCTCAGAGAGAATGAAAGTGCCATGCCATTATTAAGTTTTCTACCATATGTTCTAATGTAGGCAGTCTCCTTCCACTGAGATTTCTTTTCATCTAATCTAGATAGCAGTAAAGTTGATCTGCTACATTTATTGAAAAATTAGGATTTCAATAATTTTTGACAGAAAAATATTTGCATAATCATAAGCAGATAACAACAGGGTCTGTATAGTCAAGATGACCTAAAATTTTGAATTATAAAAATCTGTTGCTTATAACTTAAGCAAACAAGTAACTGGATTAAACTTTCCCAATGTGATGAAACGGATTCAAAATCACTCCACCCCTCCCCTCCTTAGGGAAAAAAACCCAAACACATCCATACGTGCGCAAGCACACACACACACACACACACACAGCCTAGTCAGGCCAATTTCCACTTCACTGGGCAGCCCTAGAAATTCTCTTGAACCAGGAGACTTTAAATTTTAAAGGAGTGGAAAACAGAGGGAATATCAGCTCCAGGGAGATATCTTTCGTGGCCTCCTCAAAAAGCTAAAATTTTGGTTGAGTTATCAAATTTCTAATGAAGTGTCTATGTCAATGCTTAAAAGAACAAGGAGCACAGCTTTAAGAAGTCTGCCTGCACGTTCATCATGAGGTAGTATTTCTTAGAATGGTTACAGAGGATTTTCTCTTGATTACTCTTGTCAAAGACCATTGTAACACAGACATCAATCAAGTGTTGAGATGATCTCTTCCTCTAGATTTTTTTCACTTAAAAGCCCAGTCAGTGTGCAAAAGGAAACAGCACATTTGAAGGACCACATGTATGTAAGAACTACAAGTTCATAAATAATGAGTCTAATCAGGATTTGGAACTAAACTATGGGATTCAAGACTAATTTTTCAAGTCTTCCGAAGAGCTGTCATGCTGAGTGCAGGAAATTTTTGCTTCTCTCCTATCCAGGAAAGAGAGAAAGAGGATGAATACCAGCATCTTGAGTAGTTTACAAAGCTTATGTTATGGCTGCAATTGTAGTATAAGAAGTAAGTTTTGGTAATTTGGGTCAGTAGACATAATTTTTCCAGTTTATTTGTCCAAACTAAAAACATGCTGAAAAATAAAAACCAGAACATTTGAAATTGATTTAAAGAAGAAAAATACAAGAAGTACTCAGAGTGATTGTTCTGAGAACATAATCTCAAATGTAACTTTTTCCCGAGGAACTATGGTAACGTTCAATGATAATAATGCAGAATATCTTCATGAATACTCAGTTGCACACACAAAAGAGAAGCCAAGGTTGTCTGCCCTCTAATTTTGGATACAACATTAAAAGCACTTAAATATCACAGTCCCAGGTTTTGAAGAGGGTTTGACTGCCTTCTCTGCTAATCTGGACATTCAAACTGAATAATAAACAAGTCCTGACTTTTGTGAGAAACCAATTTGAATTGACTTGTCTCAGGTCAATACCCATTAGTTCATGCTACTGAAATAGAACCTCTACATTTCTTCCTCTCTTCACTAGCGGACTTCAAACCTGTAACTAAAGCTTCCCAAAGTTTTTACAATATAAATTATAACCCTTCCTTATGCCTTTTTGTACTAAGGAATTCCTTTCATTTTACCTTACACCTCTGCATGCTGCCCTCTCCTCAAGAACTAAACCAGTCTTTCTAGTTGTTGCACTAACCTTCAGAAACCCGATGGTCCACCCATATCACTGACCAATCATACCAGCCTGTCTAACAAAGTATATTTCATTACCTGCACAGTTTATCTTGCAATGCACTTAGGCCATTATCCCAGTCTAAAAGTTGGCATCCAATTTTCATGCATTTGAAATCCTTTGATCTTCAAATGTTGCTAAGTCAAGACAAAACTGTTTGTCAAATTTATGTGCAACTGGTTTCTTTTCCCAAAACCTTCATTTCTGGGACAAAGTTACAACTGGCAAAAAAAAACCGTTTTGCTCTCATGGATCCACTGAGCAAGCCTCACCACACCCTGCTTAAAGTTTATTTATGAAAGACCACATTATCCAGGCAGATTCAGTGTTACACGACAGTTTTCAGGCAATTTCTTCTAACTATATCTTGTATTTTTATTATTCCCTTAAACTTGCTTTTGAAAGGAAGAAGCAAAGCAAGAAGCCTCACAAACCAGTTTAGTAGAATGCTTTGCAATATGGGTAGTGACTGGGAAAGGAAAAGAAATACCACTTGGTGTTAAGTCAAGAAACTGGTATCAGGACTTTGTCAAGTTACGGAAGAGTACTGAAGAATGATGGAGAATAGACAATTTTGCAGAACCTACATGAATAAAAAAAATTCAGATACATCTAAATGAAAGATCATGACAAAAGCAGCTACTGTTTTAAGAAAAGAAAAAACCTTACAGGTTTATCCATATAAATTCACTCAGAAGGAATTACAAGAAGCCAAAGAAAAACATGTCCAAAAAAGACGAATACTAGGTATATGGTTTAGATTAGATAAATTCTGAAGTAAAAGGGAAAGAGTGATGCAAATTGCAGTTGAGTAGATCAGACGCCTGTAACTTCCATTTTGCAGTATGGGATGTGCTTAGGCAAATACACTGTGTAGGACTGTGAAAGGAATTTGGGTCTCCGTTACAGTACTGCAACTAAAACAAATACCATTGGAATGATGGCCACAAGTTTTTAGCAAGACTATTTCTGGCTTTTTCTCACAAAACAGTGACATCTCAGTTCATATCCAATATACTGCAGTGAGTTTGACATATAAAAGGCAGAAAAACCTAAGGCAAACAGAGACACTAAAAGAATACATAAGCTGGAAGAGAACATGACAAGGATTAAGAGAAGGTCAGCATTACTTAACAAGCATGCTGTTAGCTTATCTTAAAAATTTTCCACATCTACTGCAATTTATCAAATTTGTACAGAAGGTTTCAGGAGATTATTTTCAATTTTTTCCCCTCCTGTTATATGTTCTTAACTCATCTGGAGACCTACTCTAAGAAGGTGTTTTGGGTCTGGCTGAGATGGAGCTCATATCCCCAGAGCAGCCCTCCCAGTGCTGAGCTTTGCACTGGTAGCTGAAAGGTGCTGGTAACACCCCAGTGCTTTGGCCCCTGCTGAGCAGCACTGGTGCTGCACCACTGCATCGGTGCCCTCTCTCCAACCCTTCCAGCAATAGGATGGAGATGGGCAAGATCTTGAGAGGGGACACAGCCAGAACAGCCAACTCAAATTGACCAAAGGGATATTCTGTACCGTATGAGGTCTGCTCAGCAATAAAAGCTAAGAGAAAGGAGGAGGGGGCAGGCATTACAACATTTGTCTTCCTGGCCAACCACTACATATACTGAAGACTGGCTTCCCAAGAAGTGTCTGGACATCTCCTGCTGATAGGAAATACAGAATAAATCTTTTGTTTCCCTTGCTTTCATGTGAAGCTTTTGCTTTACTGAACTGCCTTTATCTTGACATATGAATTTTTTTCTCTTATTTTCTCCCCACCCTGGCCTGCAAAAGAGGGGAATGACAGAGCAGCCAGGTGGGCATCTGGTGTCCAGCCAATGTCAACCACCACTGAAGTCGAGGAAAGTTTTCAACTAGATAAAGTGCTTTTATTTAAGGAGCCTAGAAAAAGTCTCCCAGCATCAAAACTTGCCCTAGATTTTGAAACAATCATTTTTCTGTCAATGTTTTAGCAGTAGAAATGTACTCAGAACTACAAGGAAGTTCAACTCTACTTAAACACAAAATAAAGGATGCCCCCCCTCCTTAAATTCAAGAGCATAGATTTCTTAATAAAAGCAGTACTAAAATGCTCATACATTTCTCATACACTGGCCTCATGCAACATAGAGCTGTTCAGCCTCTTTGTACACCAAGCAGAATATCAGAGCTGTACTAATACTACTTGTTGACAGGACATTAAATACTATCTTGTCATTCAAATTTTACCAAGCCAACTGAGACAGCTTTAATGCCAAAAGTGCTGTCTGGTTTCTTGAGTATTAAACTAATTAACAAATAGGTTGTATGTTCTTATTTTTCTTGTAAGACACATTATATGAAAGAATAAAGATGAGAACAATATTTAGTTACCAATACATATCCAACTATACAGTATTCACCAATAAATCTTTGTGTATAGGCCTTGTAATTTTAATCTCTTGGATAAAGACAAGACATCAGGGGAATTAAGGCATAATATTTTAAAACCTTCTAGCAGCAAGCTTCTGTTTTGCTAAATAGAGTTGTTTTGCTAAATAGAGTTGTATTGCAAGTGAAACTAATTTTCTGAACATTTTTTAAGCAAATTCTCATTACTACTGGATGAGGACTTGTTTTTAGACATGTTCTGAAGTTAATAAAATTTTCAGCTCGGTTTTCTGCTATAATGACAACAGGCTATGCTGTAATGTCCATCTCTAGATAATTCATAATTTATTTACTGTTGGAGTAAACTCATGTTCAATCAATGCTTTTTTTCTAGGCAGGCACACTCAAGTGCAAGTCTTTTCTTAACAACAAGCATAGATAAGTCAAATTCAAACAAGATCCCACTTTCAAATTACAGAAATATGACACTGAATTTTCCAAGGTTTGCTAAACAATAAAAACCCCAGGTAAAATGGCTAATGTTTGTCAATGTCAGCAAAACAAATGAAGGGTAAGAAGCATGAATTTGGAAGAATTTGAGTCTGTGTTTAACTTCACGCCTCCTCAGATCCCAAAATATTTAACCAGCTCCAAATGACAACATCAAGAATGTTCCATAGTTCTGAATATTATGTGAGAGCTAGATACTTAATAAAAGCAATTACTATTCAAATGAAGAGAAAGGAGTCTGGGAAAAGGCTTCATCTTGAGATATTTATCAGGATAAAAATACAAAAGCTATAAAGAAGTGGAAGCATTTGACACTAATTTTTAATAGCAATAAAACATTAGGGATTTCCACATGTGCAAAGACACATCTGAATTGAAAAGAAAATTGTCTGGACCACAGTCAGAGTAGTTATTTTACCTCTGTAAAAAATGCACGTATGTCAAAGAAGAATTTCTAGGAACACAGGTGAAACGTGATCAGTATCAAAAATGATAAAACCAAAATCAATGTTCCAGTTTTGCATTTAAGACCGCTAACTTCTACATACCAAGATTTATTTTTCTATTCATGTATGCACTAGAAGTGTGATCACTCCTTAAAAGCAGGATGAAATAGCACTAAAAGACCCTTTCAGTTTGGTGTTTCTGCTGGTGGCCATCAGGCCATTTAGAAATACTGGCTACTTTGCACATATAATTTTTTTCCAGATTTCTAAGATTCATTTGTAGTCTGTGAGTAAAGAAGGAAAAAAATTAATTGTTTGATGGCAAGCTTTTCTTATTGGAACATCTTCCCTTTCAACTACAATGTTGAAATACATCTACAAACTAGATGAAGAAACAAGATGTCAAGTAAGAAAGTAACCAGTCCCTTGGGATTTAAAGGAAACATTTTATCATCACTGAAATACCGAGGGACCATTAACTAAGTGTTAATGAAAGAAAAGGAGACCAGATTTATGATATGAGAACTTAAAACCAGGTCTCAAACACAGAAGAAATAACACCACGTGGCAAAAAATTAGAAGCCCCTTGGTTTAGCAGATCCAAATAAAAGATCATGAAGATGAGGTGAAAAGAAGAGGCTGGATGTGGAGCCTATGGCAAACAAAAGTGCCAGTTCATGAAAGGCAAACTTCTTCTATGCTTTGAAAATTATTTGGCATATGTATGGAATCAAAAATACCTGGACAGCAAAGCATGGAATGATGAGCTTTTGCTGTCTGACATGGTGCAAAGGGAAAAAATAAACCAGGAAGAAAGAAATCCTACAAATGAGAAAAGACCCCAACAGAACATGATGCCTTGAAGACTGAAGCTACACAGCAGAAGACCAGTGGTGTCAGAGTAAGAAAAGACTGAAGATGGACTACACTTACAACAGAATGAAGCCCGACAGATGGAAGGCGTATCAAGGGCCGCCACCGACGCAGACGGATTGACGGACTGGGAGCCTTTGCAGGACCTACATGATTACGTTTGGCCCAGGAGAGGGATGCAGAGTGACACAAGGGTGAGGCCTTCGTTCTGCTGTGGCTAACCTGAGGCTGCGATGAGCATGGTGGTGAAGACAGCGAGGACGATGACGACTACATAAACATTAAAAAAGAACATACTTAGCCCACTTAGACTTGAAATAGCATCCCCTGCAACTGCAGCAAATAGCAACTGCAAAGGTGTCCAGTATTGAATACAACTGCTCAATCCACACAGATAATAATCAAGAATGTATTGAATTTGAATGAGAAGATGAAAGAACACTGTAAATAACCAAAGACATTGTTCAAATCTGAAGTTTATAGTCAGATAAGCTAGAGGTTATTCACACCCAGGGACTTCACAATATGAACACAAATTAACTGACTCATTCAAGAGACAGAGCGTTGAAAAGTGAGGAGGAACAGGATTTAAGCATCATTTAATGGAAGAGATAGTTAAGAACAGGGAAAGAATCGATTTTGTCTACAGCTACAAAAGCTGTGAGCAACAGTTCTTTGGCAATTTGGAAAAGCTAGATTGTGCTACTCTGGGATTTAAGATGAATCAAGTAACTATGGTAACAGAACCCAGAGTTTCTTTACTGTTCCATGTCTAACATAAAAGGAAAGCAAAGGAAAAGGGAAGCTTACCGTGGTGAGGTATGCAACTTCCTAAGTTTTTCACCTATTCTTCTAAAATAGCAGGCCAGTGGCAGTACTGCCATTAACACTCAGGATCCCTTTAGTATCCGTGGAAGCAGTAGGACTATGTTAAACCATTCAAATTGTTACTATTAGAAGAAAGACCATAGAAGTATTAAAAATGACTCTCAGCTCCAACTGACAAAGTTATAGTAAATATATTAAGACCAGAAAGGACCATTGTGATGATTTAGTTTTGACCTTCTGTCCCACACAGGCCACAGGACCAAACAAGTTCAAATTTTGCTTGGATCAGAGCATACTCATAAAACAGAAACAAACATTCAAGCTTAACAATTTTTTACTACTGAAAAAAAATCAGAACAAATAAAAAATACAATCAATCCTGTCTATAGCTACAGAGATAGTAAGTAGTATATTCATGCAGTTTACTAAAATTTATAATAAATGAAAAATGCAACCTTTTCAGTCCTGTTCAATGATGACATAACATAAACAATAGATTATATTATTCATCTGGCCATGATGCCAAACCAGGAGCTCAGTTCATCTTCAGCATTTCATCTACTATAACCTTGGATCATATAAAAATTCCCAGTGTTATTTAGAGCCTTTCAAACAACCCCTCACCTTCTGTCAAGAAATGAAGTCAATCTTTTGTACTAAGCTTTTATTTGGCCTCAGAAAAACATTCTTTTGTTTGAAGCTAATCTAAAGGCCGACCCAGATTGTCCAGTGTTGATGTCTTGTGCTTTACTATCTCTTAATCTTTTTCCACCTCCTGTAAGTTTTCCAGAATCATGGAATGGTTTGGATTGAAAGAGCACACCTTAAAGATCATCTAGTTAGAATTCCCATCATGGGCAGGGACACTTTCTATTACACCAGGCTGCTCAGAGCTCCACCCAAATTGGCCTTCCAGGCATGAATCATCCAAAACTTCTCTGGGCAACCTTTTCCACTGCCTCACCACCCTCACAGTAAGGAATTTCTTTCTAATGTCTAATCTAAGCCCACTGTCCTTCAGTCTTTCACAGTTTGAAGCCACTTCCCTTTGTCCTGTCACTACATGCCCTTGCATAGTCTTTCTGCAGCTCTCTTGCAGGCTCCCTTCAGGTACCTGGAAGTCTGCAATCTGGTCACCCTGCTATTGTCTTCCATGTCACTGACAGACTGGTTAATAGTGCAGGTCATAGAACCAATCCCTGCAGAGACCCACAAGCTAACACAGTAACTCATCACTGACACCCCATTTATCTGCCCTGAGACCTGCCAGGTTAGGGCAGGCAGAATAGAAACTGCAGTTCCTTAAGGTATGTCCCAAATTGTGCATTCAATGGAATGACTCCAAGAGGGACTGTGAAAACCAAGCATTAGATAGCTTCACTGAAAAAAAATATTTTTACTCTTTAGTCAAAATAAGTCACTTTTGTGCTAGTCAAAGCTATTTACTTTCTTTGCATTATTTATTATCTTTGAAGCAACTAATCTTAGTTCTCTTTTTTTTTTTCCTATCAAGAGTGGGACAATGAATTGGTTCTTTCTGCTCCCATATTGCTGACCTTAAAGAAGGAAGATAGGGCTAGGAATTCTTCATGAAGAGCAAGCATCAAGTACTGTACAAATTATAGAGCTCAAAGACAATCATGGAATGTTACCAAGTCTCATAACCTGTCCAGAGAAGAGTTTTCCACAGGTTTGTCACAGTTTGGTTTTTTCCTTTAATTTCAAGCATTCTGATCCACATCTCAGCAGCTCCTCATAAAAGAGGACAAAACTAGAAAACCTCCAATCCAAAAATGCAACAACATGAGTAAAAAGGAATTAAGCAATGACAATACTTGTACAAGACAGAAAGGCTCACAAGAGCTTAACAGCTATTACAGTTTATCTGTATTACTGACTGGGGTTTTTTCATATTCTTCACTTGAACTGATCTAAAATGAGACATTTTACGTTTAGATACTGTATCAGATGGCTTTAAAAACAACTTGTTCTCAGCTTGCTTAAGAAAATTTCAAAAGATGACTGATAAAAGACTGCTTCTAGAATTCCTCACAGTCCACAGACCTCTCAGTGGAGGAGGAACCTATAAGATTAGAAGCTGCCGCCAGGCAGAAATTTAAGAGCTTTGCTAACTAGACAATTCATAATAGAAGGCAAGAAACATTTGTATGTTTTATAATTTTGTAAGCTGCTACCATCAGAACACACAGTATTGATAAGTCTTCCAAGAATCTGACTTATAGTATCTTTTTAGTGAGAAACAGTTACAAAAAAATGAAATCAAAAACCTTGCTGAGAGTATGATACTCTGAGGCATTGCATTGACTAGAAGCTATTAAACTGTATCCTTTTGCTCTGAAAAAAATCCTATTTTTCAGGAGTCTTGTATAATTACTGTGAAACTATTTATAAGATTTTGAACAATATGAAATTTAAAAATTGTTTAAGAGTACAGGAATGACCAAAATATTGGAAGATTTCTTTTAGAGAGCCTTTTTTTTTAGTTCTGTTACCATTTTTACCACAAGTCTATACTTCTACCATTCTTCTTTATTGTATTTATTTGTTTTCTGGCCAATATTGCTAAAATAATGAGAAAATATTAAAAATACCCTGCACCTGAATGTAATGAAACCAAAAAATACTTTAGCTTTTCAAAATGCCATTTAGGGCAACCATAAAATGCCATTTAGGGCAACTAATATTTTAGTATTTCTAGTAAGTATTTGTCCTGATTTTTACTTCCATTCACTGAATCTTTTTATCCTTTATTTCCTGTACTAGTGGGTCCCCTAGTAAGATCAACTAAGAAAATGAGAAGCTTCCTCTTTATTGAGAATATACTTTTCCATCTGTAAGAGTAGAATTTCAGCAGACAGAGTATAGGAATGCTGGAAAAGCAAACAATGCTGGATTATGGCTAATTAACAAGGCTGTAAAAACAAAAAAAAAAAATGCATTGTTTTAACAATAAGCACAAATTAAACTATGTGAACTGAAGTTGTTTTCAAATAAATATTAAAATATAATTAAAGTAGAATTACATGTCAATATTAATATGAAATTAATGTTAAATACAGATCTCCAAATAAAGAATACAGTCATATATTTCCCATTTAATTTAAAATATGGAAGACAAATCCTAACTTGACACACTCTATTCAAACAAAATTTATTAACAGCCAGAAACTGCAGGAAAGAGAATTTGTCTAACTTCACAAAAAGAAAAATCACTGGAGCATATTCCAGTGCTGAAAATTATAACAGGTCAAATATCTTAAGCAGTAAAAGAAAAGCCCTGAAATAGAATTGAATTTTATTGTCATATGTAAGCACATCAAGTTTATTGTCTGAAATGCTAAAAAATACATAATAAAGAAGTTAAAAGCTTCATGGAGTTGGTCCAGAAAACATTCAGGCAATTACCCTCTGCCCCAATCCAAAACTCACTCCTATATATAGCTGTTACTAAAATCTAAGCTCTAAAAGGAATCACATACAAAGTTTGTCAGGCACCAAGAGCTGTGCTTTTGCACATAATAGTGCTGAGGAGCTCATGGCTTGGTTCACACCCAAACCTGTCAGGTTCTAGAAACAGGGATCTGTTTGCTCATCTTGTTTGTGGAACCCAATCCAGCAAATTATTTCAGTCCACATGTAATGCACTGAAGACCTAACAGAACAAAGCAGCATCTGGTATTGCACAACCATTTCTAAAAAGAAATACAGATCATTGATTAACTTGCTAGTGGCTACAAAAATTTATCTGTCTGGAAACTCAAGGTCAGAGCATCCTCACAGAGGAAAGTTCAAGCCCATGATACCTTCCTCTTTAGAAGCTTCCCTGCCTATCAGCTCATAACCTGTGCTGGGACAGGGGCTTTTCTTCTTTCCTCCATTGTGAAGTTGTGTCATTTGTATAGAAAGAAACACCAGCTACACTGAGACAGAGATAAAATGAGATTTAACTGCATAACAACATGTCTGGAAACTCGGGAAACAGAAGGAAATAGCATACTTTCAGTCCTGGTCATTGTTTCATAGGCACAAGCCTGGCATCAGAGGCCCAGGCACATGTTCTGCATCTGTTCAGTTGCACTGTTCCATAAGCATGCAGGGACTTCTCCCAGAATGCTGTTCATTATATAGTTCCCATACAGTAATGCCTGGAGCAGAGATGGGAGAAGTGACAATAACATGTACAACTTTTCCAGACAAGTGGGAAATATAGGGGTTATTACAGCTTTATTCTCAGAGAGGGTGTACTTAGAATCTATCAATCTCTTTTCCCCACCACCTTTTGAAGCTTTTTCTTAAATAATTGCTCATTATTGAATTAAGCACAGTATTTTAATGGGTCTGTATTACAGAAGTGTTCTTCCTTAGTCATTATCATTACCAGGTTTTTTACATGCAAATTAAATTTATATATCACACTGTCTGAAAAAATCCTCTTCCTCCTCTTTCCTTCACAAGATTTTTAAATTTCTCAACACCATTTCAAGCCTATGTTGGTGGTGGTGAAATCTTGAGTGATATTAAGTTCCTTCAGGATTTTATAAAAAGATAAGCAGCCAGACAGTGGAGAGTCTGACAAAGGAAGAATTTCACAGAGGTAGAAGATGCTTCATGAGCTCATCTCCAAGAGTAGACCAGAGAATTCATATGAACTAGACACATTTCTAATGTCTCATGTATTTCAACTGCAGGAAAAGCTTGTTCCTAACTAGATATTCTTTACATGCAACAAAAGCCTGGCCAACACGGAAATTCTTAGGCAGTTTCATAAACTCCAGTCCTCACAGACCTACTCGTTTTGCCTAGATTACAATTATCAACACCAATATGTATTGGGACTGAGATTACAGACCAAGCTGGGCTACATCTGCTAGAAGATCAACATCTGCACCAGTCAGTTTAGTCCTTCTGCAGCTGGTAAAAAAAATATTTACAATATTCTCCATGTAAGTTTAACCTATGATTAAGAATGGACAATATTCCCAGGGTGTTACTGTGCTAGACAAGAAAAATGGTGAGATCAGAGCACCCCAAACCATCTTTCCAAAATTAGTGGTAATTTCTATCTGAAGACTTAAAATTAAGTTCTATGGTCTATGTTAGGCAAAAGTCAAGCTAGATTATCACAATGGTGAGTTCGGTGATCAAAAAAAGTGGAATCACAAAAAAAACAAATCAAAGATTAGAGAACTCTGCAAAAGCTAAACTAGATTTTTTTTCAAATAGTCTTTCCTTCACAAGATTTTTTTTTCTGAAATAAACTGAACAGCACTGTTGCACACCAAACACTGTATTTTTGGAATGCTTCCTTGAACAAAGTCAGTTGATGTAACAACAATTCTCTAAGTAGTTTTAGCCCACTGGCTAGCTTCAGCCATATTGGTAAAATGTTGCAAGTCTTTGTAAATCCTTTGATTTTCTCCTTCCAAATTAGTGGTTTGATTTAAAAAAAAAAAAAAAAAAAAAGAGAGAGACCCAAATCATTTTCTCTTCTGCCTAAGGGCAAGTGGCTGACTGTGAACTCAGCCATCACCTGTCACACATGGCTATACCCTGCTGCTTGCTGTCTCTTACAGATAGTGCAAGAACAGCACAGGAAGCATTATGGATTGGAGAGATGCAATAAACCAACCAAACAAAAAAGGAAACCAAACAAACTTATGGCAGTTGATTGGTAGAGATGTTGGATGCAAAACTGTAGAAACATTTTTTCACTTGTGTTATTAATTTCTTATAAACTTGTTATTTAAATCCATGGGTAGCTTTATGGGTGCGAATATCCTCTATAGTTATGTTTCATCCTAGGAATCAGAATCCCTTCATGCAGATTTTATAAGCATAAGATCCAGAATAACAATTTTACTGTATTAATACCTTATTAGCAATTTGCTCAGTAAAGAAATCAGATTAATGCATGTCTCAAACACTAACACATTAGATAACATGGCAATGCAATGTGTCACAGACTAACCAAACACAATTTCCAAAACATTTCACATGATTCTAGTAAGTTCCTTTTTCACACTTTTACTTTGTAGACTGTGAAAGAAAAAAGCTGCAGCTAAAATTCTTAGGACACTTCACCGCCTTTACAGGAGAGATTGTATGCTTTTTCTCTAATGCTAAGTTAAAAGTCATGTATGAACCAGTTATAGAATTGATTTTATATTCTCTCAAAATGCAAACGTTTGTTCAGAAGACTATAGATTATTCAGAAGAAACATCAAGGAATATGGGTGATTTAAGAAAAAAATCCCACCATATGCTCTTGGCAGGAGCAAAAGGGAAGCTCTTTATGTTTCTCCTCTAACAATAAATTGTAATGCCCCAGGGAACAAGAGATCTTTGAAAGTTCAAGTTTTATAGCAGTTGGGAACAGAGTGCATTGATTCTACTTAGCTCTTGCCAATGTTAACGACTGTTACTGTGATCAAAGTCTAACTTCGTGCATTCCAAGCAAGATTATAGTTCTCCAGGCACATGAAACAAGTTTACAGACTAAAGTTTGCAGTTATGTTTTGAGTTAAAGAAGAAATCAAGCTGTGGTAGTGTTTTTAGCAGCTGCCAACTTCAATCCATGTTAAAAATATTCCTGATCATACTTGTGAACAAAAAGTGTATCTAAGTAAACACACTGATGTGCGCCAGTATTTCAGCTTTTTGTGAACATCTGAGACATTTTCTTATTTGTGATTTTTGAGTCTCTCAGTATAAACACCAATTTTGATTTTCAAAGGCTGATTTTTTTATCAATATTTTTGATAAAGGTCTAATGAGGTGCAAGAATGTTTTTCCATTTTAAGTAGCGGCTCAGATGCTGCACCTCAGTCCATTCAATTCTGAGCCTCATTTCGCTCAACATACAGTTCTAGTAGCCAAAGCTGTCAGTTGGGAAATAGATGTACAAAGTGTACTAAAATAACCCAAACAGGAGGAGTTACAGAACGAAGGCAGTGTTTTCTGCGCCCTCCCTTAATTGTTGATACATTTTATTCTGCAGTTCTGTTTTCTTCTATCTTCCTCTTCTTAACAACTAATCCTAAACACTGTAGGTTCAACTTTGTTTAGAAAGACATTCTCATCAGCCTCTAAGGAAGACGAAAGAAAAAACATGAATGTAAGAGCTCTTAAACTTTCTCCTAAGAATTTAGGTAATGAACAAAACCAAAAGCTCTTATTACTCTCCAGCCAATAATCAACATAGGTCTTACTATTCTTCACACTTAAACAAGTAAACTTCCCAAATACCACAAATCACATTCTGCTAAGCAGTAATGCAGAAACGTTGCTAGAACTCCCCTGTACAAAATAACTTTTACCTCCATCACAAAAGTGGTTCCATATGCCACAAGTACCACAGGACATAATAAAAAGTTCACTCTATCACTCGTACTTTACATCAAAAAGTGATATGGAAAGCCATTGGCAGCAGTTAGTGATACCTTGATGTTGCACAAACAGCCTGTCAATCGCTTAACAGCACAATTATTTGAGTATTTGCTGTTCACAAAAGCTGATCTAAGTCTAGTCTGTTAAACTTTTTCCCTCTTCCCAAGAGTGTGCCTTTATCCCCTTTGTGACAGCATTAGCTCCTAGAAGGCTACAGGATCAGCTGTTTCAGGAAGCTGGGAAGCCCATGAAGATAATGCAGGAAACCTGCCAATCCAGAATGATTTTAACAGACATAGATAACACAGCTAGCTAAAACTTCAGATACTATTACCAAAATAGCACTTGAACAGGAGTTAAGCATGTCAAAGTCTCGAGAAATGCAGAAATTGAACACAAATTATTCTTCATATCCAACTCTGTTCCTAAACGCCAAGTAATCTTTTTAAAAGATTTCTGTGGCATAGCTTGCCATTTTCCTTACTGTAGAAATGAGCTGTAATGAAGCACAATTGCAAAAGTACTGGATATAGATGCCAGCATTAGGAGAGCAGAACAAAAGTATCTTATACTCACATTATTATATTCACATGTTAAAAAGATCATTTATTTCAAGAATCAGTACAGATAATATTTCACACCTGGAATAACTTCCCTGAAGTGTGTAATTGTTTAATTGAGCTAAGCAATTTCTACTGACTTATTTCTATACAAAGTGTGCCCTTGCAGTCCTCCTCTCCTACTCTCCCAGGCAACTATGTAGTAACTTTATATTATTAATGCAAATGAGTAGGTAGGATACAAAATAAGTTTCTTCCCCACCTCCAATTTCAAAATTTATTTACTCTGCAAAAGTCTCTAGACCTGGAAGTCTCTCATTTAATAACATATTTTCCTGTTTTCAAAAAATGTTCCCCTGAGATTTTCTGATCTGTTACTTACAAACAGTTATTACAATTGTTTTGAAAGTAAGGAAGGCAAGATAGTAATAAAAAGAGTTAGATATGAACCTCATCCTGATCACTGCTAAAGTAAAATTGGTACTTTTCCTCCCTCAAATATTGCCATAGTTTTTATTGACCACTGTTGATTAGAGCTAATGCAGATCCACACACTGTCTATCATTTTAACATTTTTGAAGGGTTGTGGTTTTTCAAAGGGAGAGCATGGTTTTGTTTTTTGTGAGAGGGTATCAGAAATGTTTAGGTGTGTGGCAGTACAGGTTTTCAAACCTTATGAACTGCTCAAGGAAGCATCAGAAAAACAAGAAGGGAAAAAAACCCAAATGCAAAAGAAAAGGGAAAACTCCTAAGACGGCTCAGCACAAATAAAATAAGGATCAGATTAAAAGTGTGTATAGTTCTGCAAAGAAACAGGTTCTATCTTCCACATCTTAAGACATCCTAGAGACTATAAATAGAAGTGCATGCTCAGCAGAAGACCCATGAATAAAGAGGTTCTTCAGTATCTGGCACCTATTCTACTCTCAATAATTCTCCAGTTCAGGAGCTGCCACAGAAAAGAGTACACTGGATCTATGAAGCTTTAAGGTAAAGACCTAGATTTTCCTGGATTATTTTTTTTGCCAGCTTTGGATATGAAATACCTGTCATTTGAGAAGGTGTAAGCTTCATCACCTAACCTTCAAGAGAAATACTGTTACAGGAATCTTACATTAATTGCCCCCATTATGGTACTTGAATACACAACCAGAATCAAACCACCCTTGAAGCCAACAAGACAATTCTTCTGTGGAACCATTCCCAGATCTTACTGCTTGCTAACAAAGTAATTTTAAACAGACCTACATTTTTTACACAGAAGTATCCATTAAAAAGTACCCATAAGACAGCTTTAGCTATTTATTTGCTCTGCTGTAGCAATAAAGTGAGACATGGAGTCACTCAACCCAGAAGTATTAACAGAACCTGGTCCAAAACCTGGCCTGAAGGATTAAAAGCAAATTTATAACCCTTTTAATTAGAATTATCAAAAACTGTTTAACAGTTCTTAAAAGTTTAATGTCCTTGAAAGAAAAATAATCTCTTTCATTTTTAAGAAAAGTAGGTTTTCTTTTAACTAAACAAATTCATCACAGCTATAAAACTTGGGAAGCCTGTTAAAGCATCCATCAAGGCAGAAATTCGATAGTTTTCACCTTCAATCCACTTGCTTAGCAATTCATCCTCATGTTCAGCCAAATAGAACCCATAGTAATGATGCTTCCCAGCAGCAAACTGATCACTGTAAATTGCAGCAGTCACCATCTGGAATCTAGAAGCCCACTACAAGTAATATCTTGCCAAGTGTGGGGTTTTTTCCCTCCCAAGAAGAGCTCTTTAAAACATATGAAATTTAGGAGGAAAAAAAAAATCTGATTTCAGATTATACTAAAACAGAAATAAATCCTACCCACCAGATAAGATGACAGAATACATGGATACTAGGAAGATAGCACTGCTTTATGCTATTACTTCTGATTTTTATTTCTGGCAAGACTTGCCTTATTTCGAGGTTTGAAATACTTATGTACATGAAACAGAAAAAAAAAAAGCAGAAAATGCATTAGCATATTAAAAAAGTAAGTAGTCACTGAGATTATAAAAAAAGTCTGTGAAGACATAGAAAGACTGTCAAGGGCAATCAACAAATAAAGACCTTACTCAGAAGTATTAAAGACCAAATCCTCAAGTATCTGAAACATCACAATCCAGAAAACAAGACCCAAATCCACTGAACAGTATTATCAGAAGAGAACCTGTCTGTACTCTGTGCTATTTTTAAACCTTCTGCAGCTCATGATTCCAGAAAATTTACCTTTTTCTCTATTGTATGATGGTGTGTTTTGCATGGTAGAAGGAAACATCCTTCCTAAATATATCAGTAGAATTGACTGCTATCCATCCTACTTTTTGAAGTTATTCTGACACAAGTAAATTTAAGCAAAACTTTCTATTATGCAATATCCATCTAAGGGACAGGACTACTCACAGAGCAGGCCTTTCTTATGAAGAACACAAGCCAATTTAATCATCCTAAGAAAAAGTAGGTATGCATGTTTTCTTAATCTTTAAATCTGTAAGAGATCTAGAAAGGATCTTCTGTTCACAAAGCACTAACTCTACAGCACTTACTATCATTAAGCAACTAAGCCTCTTTACTCATAGGAAAGATTTCTATGCAACACATCTTGGCTATTTGGACAGTTGAGGGGGTGCATGGAGGTCAAAAATCCTAGTCATAGGAAGGCAACCATGTTCCCTTCCAGTGCTCAGAAATTCTCAGAAAATCATATCAAGTAACAGGAGGAACAGAATTTTCTTTCTTTCTTTCCCAAAAAGTGCTAGAAAACCTCAACTTATCCCACAGGACAAGTCAATAACCTCCTGTGACCTGCCTATGGTAACTTCAGCACCTGCAACATCATACTGTTTATCAGTCCCTTCAATCACTACATGGAGAGTACACAGTGAGACATAAAATGTACCCATGGAAGGAAGAAGAGATTAACTCACTTGAACTCTCAGTTACACTTCTCAGCATATTCATGTTTCTTATTTTGTTCCACTTAAAAAGAATTTTACTTTAAAGTCCTCAGGTACCAATGAATAGGGAGGTCTTGCTGCCTTGTTTAACCACCACCTGGTAGGACATGATTTCCAGGCAATTTGATGTTCCAGTAGCAAGACTTGTTTATTTCTTCCCTCCTTGGCTGATCAATGAGAACTATTCTGAAAAAATGATCCTGGGAAATGTATTCAGTCTTTGTACTATTTCAACTTTGGAAACAAAAAGCCAAGAAAAAGTTATTTCACCAGTCTAAAGAATATCCATATTGAATTACTTACAGATAGTGTTATATAAAATGGAATAATAAATTACTGGCAAGGAAACTAGCTATTCAATATCTGTGTTTGGATATGGTTGCTAAGACAATCTTGCAATTTTTTATTATGAGAAATATCTTCTTTCCACACAATTATTAATCTTTTGTATTGTGGTCATCTTGATCAGGAAACAAATTAATTAGTGGAAGTTCAAGAAGTTAACTGTCCATTATTAGGAGAGTCCATCATCACTTAGGTGCTTCCTGAATCTTCATGAAGACACTCAAAACACACAGCCCCTACATTTTCTTTCCCAATCATTCCATAATATCTGACAGAAGAATGCAGAGACAGATCGTTCCCTACGTGAACCTCACAATACATGAAAATAACTAAAGAAGTTTCTCTTTCACAAGGATCTTAGGAAAATATTTAGTCTTCAGCAATTTTCTGGAATCATCACTCTTTCTGAGCTGGCCAAGAATATCTAGAAATGGACTAATTTGAAAAAAGAACAACAGACCAGACTTTTTGAGTCTCTTAGAAAAGGAAAAAACTAAAAATTTCTTCTGATGCTTCTTGAAATATAGCACCTCAACCAATAAATTTAGGGAGCAAGATAAGAAGAGAGAGTAGTGTGTTTTTTTTCAAGAAAATACTACAAGGAAGTTGAGTGTCTATAAAAGAAATAGTTAAAACAATTCTCATCATTTTCATTTCCAGACAGGGCAAGGGGAGCCAGAAAGTACTGCTTTGCTTTCTCCTACGTTGTATAGGAGACACTGCACCAAAAAAACCAAAACATCACCTACTGCACTTAAAAAAGAGAGAATGGATGTGTCACTGGAGTCACACCCAAACATAGAAGTGCTTCTCTTTTTGTTGAACAAAGCAGTGCTAGCAACAATCTAGTGTTTTTTTTTGAGGAACATATACTGAAATCTTAACCAGAAAGATGGAAAACTGACTTAGTATGACTGAAGCAGAAAAATGTTGAATGTTCAAGTTCATGATTATTTTCAGGTTTTTTTTGTCAGCTTTCAGGTTTTCTTTTCCATATCACACAATCCGTTGGGGTATAAATGCTTAAAAATGTATGTATGACTGAGAATTTATCTGAATTTGTATTGTATACAAACAGCACATACACAACTGCAAACCAACTACTGGACTGTTTATTTTCCTGAATTATGACTTTTAAAACTCTCGTTAAATATTTGTTACACTTGCATGGTTACTATTATTCTTACATTGTAATCTACAAATGTGCAACATCAAAACCTCAAGTTTCTTTTAATGTCTGTTTTACTCTGAAATGAAGCTTAGAAAGACCTTTCATGTTATATAAGAGCTAAAAAAAGCATGGTGCAAACAACCCCCACCACCAAAACCCACAAAAAAAACCAAATAAAAAGCCCTCAAGCTTCAAGTTTTGTTTCCCCAGCAGCAATGCCACTTAATTTTGGACTAATGACACAATAATGAAAACCAAGCAATAATCTCAATTTCCCTGTAAATCTTTAATATGATTGCTTTCATGTCAATTATATTCAACTCAAAGTAGATATAAACAAAGAGTTTTTTAAAAAATGGATACCTCAGTCTGACCTTCATGGGCACTGGATTCATGAGTGACACGAATAGCCTAAAATTAAAATATATTTCAATCAGAGACTTTCAATGTTGTAAGAACCATTTTTGCACTTCATTTTATCAATTGCATAGATGTAACTATTTTTGTTCAGTGCTTATAATAAGTAAAAAAGATAATAAACAAATAATTTCCACCTCCAAGGATCTCAGAAAACCACCGTTTCAGTTTCAAAACAATTCAAATATCTGAGTTTGTAATGGCACTTTTGCACACAGAAAACACTACAAGCATTTTTTTATCTATCATTTTGAGCACAAAAAATAATTTAGATAGAAGCTCTGATCAGTCATTTTGTGATCAAGAAATTTCCATAGAAACCATAATTTCCATAGAAAATGGCATAAATCTCTGCTGTTTCTCTTTGTTACTACTTACTTCAGCCAGATATTAACACTCATATTTCTGAGGACTTCACAATATGCTGAAAGTAAACTCTGACTTAAAAACCATCAAGGTTTTCATTTTGAGAGGGGACCATCATTACCATCAGGAGCAACAGCACTGTTCTACATCCACCACTGGCCAGATGTTTCTGCCACATCCTTTCAAATAGCTCTAATGATGTGGCTAACCACATTATCAGCTAATTCATCTCATGGTTTAGGATGGTAGGGGAAGGAGATCACATTTCAGCCAAATCAGCTCTTTGTGTGCCTCAACTACTAAAGGCATGGAGATATGACTAGAGGCACAAATTAAGAGGCAGCAAAAGGAGTATCCTTTCAGCAATAGCCCCAGATCAGCTTAAATTGACCATTAAACTACATCCTGAACCCACAAAAAAAAAAGATTATGCACACATTTCTCATGCATTTTAAAGTAATTTTAAACTAAGCCAGGGAATTAATATGGATGAGAACACTGACAAAATCTGTTCTGCTGACTGAGCTATGGGCAGGCAGGAATACTCTAAAATACCAAAGCAGAGTTTCCTTTGTAGCAACTGTCTGATCACAAGCTCACTGTAAAATCAAATTTGTTAAGGTGCTTCACTGAGTCAATCCCCAAAGACAGTACCTGCCCATGCAAGCAATTCTTACACTACTTTAAATAAAAGTAAAAACACAGGATACTAACTTCATAAGTTTCTAAGTATTTAGCTCTTTCTTCAGGAGTCATAAATAATGAATCTTCTAGGAACTTTTTCAGTGATGAATTAGTTTCTTAAAAAAATGTAAAAAAGACATAATTAGTGTCATGTTTTAATTCCAACTCCATTCACAGCTTACAGAATCCAACAAAAGATCTGAAGATAGAATTGAACATTTGCAATGTTTTAAGTGCTTTAGTTCATAAATTAGTATAAAATATTAATTTCGTGATTATAGGTAAAAAAACACTTCTTTAGCCTTTATGAATAGTTATATTCAGAGAAAATAGTACAAAACATACCCTTCCCTCCATGGCTTCCCACAGTTGAGGAATAAAAGTGAAAAACCAACAAAAGCCAAACAAAAAAAATCTTACCAAAGTTCATTTTATCTCTGTTGTTTGCAATAGCATGAATTAGCCCAATTGTTCCACAAGCATTGTTAATAGTTTGCTTCATGAAATACACTGATGATTTGACATCTTGTCCCTTAGCTTTTATCCTCTCTTCTTCTTCTGTTCTGAAGGTTTCATACTAGAAGAAAAGTTAAAGACATTTCACAAACAGTACAATTAGCTACAATATTCAAAACAATGCAATTTATAAAACACAAGAGCTAATTAATATGGCCATTTGAAATGTTTAACACCTGTGCTCCAACAAGTACATGTAAACTTACCTGAACTGCTCTATACTGTTTCTAAACCCAATGCTTTCACACTAGAAACTAGAAGTGTTTTCTAATATAACTTCAAAATTTTCAAAGTATTTCCATGATCAGAGCTCATGGCACCATCACT